>SMSQ01000266.1:95198-133566 GCA_019453375.1 Ctenoplectra terminalis
GTGAAAATCGTTGTGGGATTATTTATGGGCAATCGTTGCATTCTTTACGTTAAATAACTTTGGTAATTGATTAAATCTTCCACATCATTTCAGCATCGCGACATTACCGAAAATATCGAGGTTATTCATAAATTAATCTGTTTAGTGAGGTGTCGAAATCATTTTGCGCGTGAAACATTCGTATCAATCATTTTATCGACCAGTTTCATTAAAATTGCCACACCAATTAATCATAATCCAATTTTCGATTCAAATAAGTTATAAAATAACTCGTATTTCGAAGCCATTATTAACGTTAAAGTATCGCGTTGAATAAACCTGTTACAAAGGATTGAACAGAACGTTTGAATTCTGCACAAATTATTTTTCCATAAAACATTTCGTTTATCGACTCTTCAAAAGTGCAACGAATGTTAAGTTCACTAACGTTTGATAGAAAAAAGAAAAAAATGAAAATAAAAGCAGAAAAAGAAATCGATGCTATTAAATGAACGAAAAATCAAAATTGCTTTTAAATTGATTTGATGGCCGCCGTGTTTGTACGATAAAAGCTCGGCAACAATCCAATTAACATTATATTTCTCGATGTACTTTTCAATTGCGAAGATTTTACTGGCGTTTCAATCGAATTCCAATTTCGCTCTCTCCCACTCACGATTTTTCCTCTCGGTTCGTGCAACCGGTCGTCTGCAACGAGAGGAGAAAAGCATTTCGCCGACTGTTAATATTCTTTCGAGGGCACTTAACACCGTTAAGGCGAACGAGCTTAGATCGATGCCTCGATTGCGTCCTCGCAATTGCGCGAGACAACAAATGCGAAATTGTAGAGAGAGGAGGGCACAGCAGGATGCGCCAACGCTGGAACACGGTTTCCGCCTGTGCACGCTGATTTATCCCAGTTGATGACTTCAAATTGCTTATTGTTCGATGAAGCGCTCGAAACAATCGGTTTACGATATCAGCTTTTCGTTATCCTGCATTTTTGTTCCGACATGACCAAGGATCGCCTTTGGATAATATTTCATTGTGCAGTTCGATGAAAAATAAGGAAACATACGGACAAGAAAATATTTAAGTCTGTATCTTATTTGATGTTTAAATTAAAAATATTATTTGCTCGTAAAAGAAGTAGTGCTTCAATTGTGGAAATGTATTTTCTATTTTTCCAAAGAAATAGAAAATTCTGATAAATTAAACTAATCTTTAAGCAATTTTGAATTTTATTTTAATTTCGAACGATTATTTTTTTGACGATTATTTTAGCTTTAAAATTTTTATACGTTACACGGTTTTTTTTTCAGCGAATACTAAGAATTATATATCAATAAATGATTAATGTACTATAACAACGGTAATCATCAACTCAAACGGCCTCTAGTTACAATCTCTACTGAAAACACTTCTCGCACAACCTAGAATCATCAGGTCAGGAAAACCAACCCCTATTTACGCTCCCTGACGGGTCAAGGCGCGCGGGCTGCCCGTTCCCATCTACTTTCGAGTGGAATTTCCGTGGAATATCGACAACGGTATAGCCCCCGCACCGATAAATCTTCTCTAGAAAGCCGATATTCATTCCTGTAACAAGACGAACAATTACCGTGAATTTAAGAGAGAAGATCAATCTTCAGGCCAATGCGCAGACGAGTCGTTTGATTTATATCGGTTCGAGCAGTGCTTAATTCGCGAAAGAGCAGTAACGCGCAGTAGAATAAGCCACTGGCCTCTAGCTCCAGCCGATTCGATCGACGTTTCGATTGTTGCGAGTTAATTTTTACTCGCGTGTCCATGCATCGAGTGCAACAGGACGATTTTAAAAACAGTAAAAAGAAACACGTTCGGTGGTTAATTGAGATGCATTAGTTTACTTCCACGACGGAGGAGAGTGAAGAAAAAGAATAACGGTGATCATCCACGCATCGTATCGCTAATTAACGCTTTCAAAGAACCAGAATAATTACAAGATGCATTTTAATATCGTAGGGCGGTCCAATTTACATTTACATCACTCTCGGCGCAACAGCAGGGCAAAGTTATGCTTTAATTGAATTTTTATCTAGAAATACTCCTTTCGTCCATTATCTTCGCACTGTTTCAAATAATACACCGAGCTCCGCTTCTTCCATCGCAGGATAGGCGTTGCAATTCCCCATGTTCGAGCTTGTTAAATGGAAATCGATCCAGGCGAAAAAAAGAACCGATCCAGGACCGTAATAGCCGATTCCGTGGACAGTATCGTCTTATCCAATGATCGATCGCGTAGGGATTAGTCGGCGTAAACCACAAAAATTTAATGAAACGACACGGTGGATAGGCGCGAGGAACCGTTTCTTTAATTCAATAATATATATCGATTGCGTCGTTCCGCCTGGAAATTAACCGCGGTTCGCGATTTAACGAGCCGATGGAATAAATTTAAACATCGACCGGCTAACGGGGTGCTAGCCGATTTTAATCCGCCCCGGAGTCACCGGAGAACATGGGATTTAATGTATCTTTATTACGCTGTAATGTGGTCAAGAGGTATATTTCGTGGAGACAGGCGTCGATGAGACGTGCTCGAAAAATAATGAAGTTGAAACGATTAAAAAGTGGATAAGGATAGAAAATGATACATATTTAACGGCAATGCAGAAGGAAGATATATATTGTTCGTTCTCTTGAATAATTCATTCGCGAGAACGATAATGTGAAAGCAATTGAATTTTTGATTTATAACGCGTGTCGTAAATATATCAACCCTACTAAGGTTGAGTAATATCGTACTTTGTTGAAGAATTTTAATAGACTTTTGTATCCTACCGGAAAGACGACAAAACAGAACATTTCGCTTCTTTCTAAAGTCCTTTGCAACAAGACTGCCGATTTTTATACAGATTTATATCTTTGAGAATGTAGCAAAAAATGTAGAACTTCGGTAGAAAGCGCAATAATTTGTGTGTTTCATATATATTTTTTAATTTCCTACAAATGTATAAAAATTCGCAGTCTACTCGTAACTTTCTTCGGCGTAAAGGAAAAAGGTATTTAGAATACCTGTAACGATACGAAACAACGGTAAAAAAAAAATTAATTCCTTGAAATCAATAACAACCACCGATCCCATTATAAAACATCAAAGACTGTATCGAACGGGAAAGATCAAAGGTAAATTCCACGTTAAACATCACAGAGATCATTTAGGTATCGCGGCGATCGCCGAGGACCTAAAATCGACCAATCATTGGATGGCAAACAACAAACTGGCGAACGGTCGATCGGCTCGCAGGGACAACAATTTTATTCCCATTAGCTCGGATAATGCCGCGTTTATTCGTACGCGTTCGCGCCTAATGCTTTCGGATGATTACGCTGCGATAGCGATAACGCGATCACCGGCCCAATCATCGGGATGCGAGCGTATCCTAATTAATTATTAGCCGGCCGCGGCGTTCGCTGTTTTGCGAACTCGAGCGAGCGGTCGTTCGTGATTATCGGACGACCAAGAGGACCCGCAATGCGTTGTCGATAAACGAGTTAACAGTTAGAACGGCGTTGGTGTGCAAAAATATCAACGGTGTTTTGAGCACCGTATCGGGATTCGCGGTGGAATTGATTGGAACTATAGTGCGCTTGAAGTGAATTGGATGTTCAAGGTCGCTGATGTGTAAACTCTCTACAATAGTTACCTGAAACTAACCTGCATATACGCGCTCTCTCAATCAAATTTTAAATACATTTCGAACTACCTGTCGAAAAAAAAAAAAAAACTAATCGCGACTGAAAAAAAGGGGGTTGCTTTTGTATCCATTCATAACCGAGCGAGCGATTTTGGGTAGGTAATTCGGTTTGAATGGAGATCAATTTTTTAATCGAACGAATCGCGTGGGGTAACGCAGTGTGCATCACTGAACGGGATTTAAGCATTATTTTTTTTTTTTTTTTTTTTAGCAACTTTGAAGCGATCTTTAAAAAACTTTACCGGTATTGAGGTTGACAAGTAGAGCAAAGAAAACAAACTTGAACGAGTCTCGAGTACCATTGAGATAACTTCCAATAATTCTTTAATGTTCCTGAACTGCCCTTAAATGACCTTAATCCCCTTAAGTGACTTTCTAATACTCTTAAAATTACCGACATTGAAACAATACTGAGAAACCTTGCAACGACTTCTGAAACTAAGTACCAACTGGTTCACGTCTCCATAATCATCTATTTCTAACCAACAGAAAATATGAACAAGTTGTTTATGAAGAATGTCTACGAAAAAAAAAACCTACATTCTTAATAAGCAAGCTGCACGTAAGCAGAATTCACAGATATACAGATTCACACACAAAACATTGAAATCGGAAGATGAACTTCCACAAATAGCGGTTTCGAGCCAGTAAATCCGCTGTTCTGTGACAACAAAACTTCAAAGTCGTTATCACCGCGAACGCAAAGAAAGGGTACGTGCTTCATCAACTTGGACACAATGAAGTTCAAAACCCTCGGAACTCGTATCGACCGCGATCCGCTCGAACTTGGTCCTACTTCGCGAAACTTGTGCGAAATTTCACTTCGAAAGTGCACACGTGGGATTATTCGGGAACAAAATTATCCGTTTGTTCGAGGTGAAAAGGGCGTCGAGGAATCGACGGAAGGGCCGATCGATTAACGAACAGGATATTTTCAATCTGCGGTAGGAATTAGTCAAAGTTCGTCGAGAAATTTCTCGAACCGAGTCCTGTAGCTTTGCCACCGACCTGCAAACTATGCAACGTGATTAGCCTGAACTTTGGCGACTGTGATTGTTCCCTCAGCGCCTTCGGCGAACATCCCGGGGAACATTTCGCGCGACAAGACACCCTGGCTCGTTAATTAGCACACTTTTGACTGATGTCTCGCTGCACCGGAGAAACGCGATTCCCAGTCGGTTTCTCGATTTTAGAGTGGCTCGTATATAGGGTATCCTGTCGGTCTGACCCGCGACGATGGTTGGTATCCGATAAAAACTTCGGGCTCACTGATTTCTGTTGACACGGAAGCTGTGAACCGTGCTGGATAAATCAGGTACTTCTACGATTTCGATGAATTCAGTTCTACTATACAGTTTCTTGTTATTTGTGTCAAAGTGTGCCGTTGGAGGATCTGAGAGGAATGGTTAAAATGTAACTTAAATCGTGAATTGAATTCGTCGTGTATGTTTTATGCAATTCTTGATGTCGAGAATGCAAGTTTTTGAGTTTCTACGTTCTTGTATTCGTGCGAAAGAGAATAAATGCTAAAGTGTATTTTGATATTAAAACTACGGACGATTAAACTGTAGTTATTTGCATGGAAGAAATTAAAATTAGAGATGTATAAAAAAAATGTGCAATACAAGGGAGAGTATTTTAATATTAGAACTACGAACGATTAAACTATAGTTATTTGCATCGAAGAAATTAAAATTAGAGACGTATAAAAAAAATGTGCAATACAAGGGAGAGTATTTTAATATTAGAACTACGGACGATTAAAGTATTGTTATTTCCATCGAACAAATTAAAATTAGAGATGCATAAAAAAAATGCGTGATACAAGGGAGAGACACCTCTACGTTGATTACAGAGAAGCATGAAAAATCCTCCAAAATTCACCGGAGTGAGTTTATAACATTCCTATGAGAAATTAGGAATTATTACTTTGACCAATTTGGTAGTTCTGGTGTTAAAAGTTCAAACGATTATTGCGAAATGTTAAAAATATTTCAGATCAACACGCGAATGGGAAATTTGAGATTTTTACCAATTATTCGTTAAAGTACGTATATACATTTAGATAGTTTGTAAGGATGGTCGAAAGCGGGAATAGGGCAAAATATGGCAAAACACAAAAGTCTCAAAAAGATTATTTTATTCCAAACCGTCTCCTAACGCGCGCTTAGCTAGACTGCCCTTTCTCTCTCCTCTTAGTCCGTTTTCGGAAAACCCGGGCCCCACCACTACAGCGGGCCATGTGCATTTCTGCCTAGCCGATTTCCCAGACACTTGGTGACCAGGCATCTCACTCAGGCAGTATCATAAATTAACCCTCATGCAGGGCCTTGGTGCCGTAGGCGCTCTTACGCCCTACAAGTTATTGTGATAAACTCCAATTTCTTCAACAAGATTAATTATTTTTCTCTACAGAAAGTTCGGTGCCATTAAAACCTGGCGTTTTCATAAAATTCATAACGCTGCAAAGTATCAAGAACTTTCGTCACGGATCGAAAGACGAATATTTGCTTATGCAGAATACGTAGATTCTTGAAGTTTCTTAAAGATATTGAATCGTTGAGATGTTTTGAGCAACGCGAACGACAAACGGCACGAGAGAGAAGAAACGACGAATAAAGTGCAACACTTTCTTCCCGCGTTTCATTAACTGTTTGACAAGCAGCGTTATAAGAATTCTATTTGCAAAGTTATTCGCGCCTTCAAAGGTAGCAACATTCGCGAGTAAACGACGCAGTCGTCCTGGAAACTTCAATTAATTAACAAACTTTGCGAACTTTATGTTATCTACCGGACGTATCGCTGGGCCCGCCGATTGGCGGAAGTGCGTTCCCTAACTTTTCTCTTTGACCGATCGACTTAAAAAAAAATGTTTCGTCGCTCACAAGGTTAGCTGTTTTTCTGTTTAATCCACCGGTGAATCAAAGCTGCGATACAACTATTAATTCGAAAAGAAAGAAGAACAAACAATTACAAATTAAGAGATAAATCTAATTTAAAATTAATCGGACTTCGGATTAATTATACGTAAAATGATGGATCTATAAATTTTGCTATACACGACGAGTCTTGTGTGACTCGTGGACCTTGCTCTTACAGAATGTTCGAAGTAGCTATGCGAAACAAAAATTGTTAACCCTTAGCGCTCCTTTGGCTCATTTTGTTTTCAACACGATTACGCTTAATTTCCAAAGACATCGCACCACGATGATTTACAAAATTAAAAATTTATGTTTCCTTTACGAGAGGAAAAAGGATATTTATAAAATGAATAAAAACAAGTACTTTCAGAAGCAACAGTAATTTTTTTCGTTCGAAATAAAACTTCTTTTACTAAGTGATAAAGAATCGTACGGAGTGCAAAGGGTTAAATTAATAGATTTCGAAGCAACGAGAGGTAATATCAAAGCTTTAAAATGCTTTCGAAATTGGTGCGTGAAAAAGTACTTTCAAAAGTAACAATAATTTTTTCTGTTCGAAATAAAACTTCTTTTACTCAGTGATAAAGAATCGTATGGAGTGCAAAAGGTTAAATTAATAGATTTCGAAGCAAGAGGAGGTAATATCAAAGCTTTAAAATGCTGCGTTTTCGAAATTGGTGCGTGAAAATCACGATGACTGTAATAACAAGATAAAGTCTACCTCAAAGTTGATTTAAAATTTTTAATATTCAACCGAACGCCCCGATTGAAAATTATTTCCATTGTTGCAATTCATATAATACGTTCAGATTTTACAATCGAAGCAGGAAACTTATTTTAATCTGGTGTGTCGATAAATTTACGAGATTCTGGCAACAAAAGTTTCCAGTAAACAAAAATCTGCAATGGCTCAAACAAATACGATATTTTCAAAAATCAATTCTCGGTCGGGTAAATATCTCACTTTGAAAACGTTGCGTGTAGAAACAAACGTTCGCACCATTATTCGCGTCGCGAATTCACACTGCTTCCCGATCAATAGGATCGCAATTTACAGTGCGCCGTCCAATCGTCTTATCTACCAGTCCATTGTTGATGAACACACGAAAATAGGGATTAAATACGATACGCGTCGCGTTGAAAATATCGAACCCCGAGTATCGAGAGTGCGCCGGAATACAAATACACCGGGATACGAATAATCCTGGTGGATTCAGCAGGGGCGTGAACATATTTGTTGAGAGCTGCACTATACCGAAAATCGAACTTGCCGATTTGAGTTGATCAACGTATTCACGATTCGGGAGGCGAAGCAAAATGGAAATGAAAACAACATAAGAATTGAGAATTTACGGTGTAAAAAATGTACAAGTTAAAAAGAAAGATACAAATTGTGCGATGTACAACGGATTCAAACCAACATTTATTTCAACAATTATCACTTTCAAAACTGAAGCAATATTTTACTTTAATTATAAATTTTTTTAGTTCCCTTAAGCTCGTGAAATACAAAAATAGAAACTCTTTAAAATAAAAATGCAAGTATAAAATTAATAAAAATGCAAATAAATACCACCGATCGTGTCTACGGTTTTTAAAATATCTTCAATACTCTCGCTATCTCTTTTCTTAAAGAAAAGTTTTTCAATTTCGAGAAAGATAAAATTTCAACGCGAAACTGAAACGAAGAATTAATAGCGACATCGTTACAATATTTGTCTCGGAATTAGGACTTGGCTTGAAAAAAACAAACACAACTCAAAGGCCGTAGCAGGATTAATGTCCAATTCTCATCTCCGTAAATTGTAAATTAATGGGATTTTCAAGTTGCAACATTGAATATCTTTCGAAATAATAACCACTTGGTTGGTATCGTAAATTCAAACCAATTTAGCATTCTGAAAGTAGCAGCATTAAATTTATAGTTAGCCCTGAACGCTGGAGCATCCGCGAGGAAGCAGCGTCGGCTGTAAAGCTCAGCCTTGAAGAATTCTTGCTGGCCCTGGGCAAATAGTCGAATGAAACATTTAATACTTAATCGGGTTTTATTGGATTCGTTTTAATTTCCGTCTTAATGAAAGTTCTTTCAGCGAATTGAATTTTGCCTCGGCGGGCTCTGATGGGATTCCGTGATTTCTTCAGGCTAGTCGAGAATTAAACACGACAAAGGCGAATGAAACGCGACTGCTGCTCGCGCGAACCGACCGAAATTATTTAGAAGCTGCGACGGCGACCGGTGAGGAAGGTTTCGCGATTCGTTTCGGTCCGTTTCATTCAATAGTGCTTATTTTCGTTTTAATTGCGACGAGCGTGGCGAGATTATTTATAAGCTGCGACATTCTGCGAGTTTCCTGTACTCCTAAAATATAATTATCCTTATTTCTGGTTTAATTTAGTTAAATGTTGAGGTAACTTAGTTTATAATCTTTAGCCAAGATTTATAGAGACGCTAAAATCTGAAGTTAGTCATTTTTATAGTATCGATATTTTTTTACTTAGAAATAATTATTCTATTAAAAAAAAAAAAGAATTTCTGTAATTTGGGTAAGATTACAATATTTAAAATTCTAACATTTAACAAGGATTTGTTCAGATTGATATTTAGAAATTCTAGATTTTCCATTCCAATCACTTAAAATGAAATTCTAGATTTTCCATTCCAATCACTTAAAATGAAATTCTAGTTAATTGAAAGATTTAAATATTTAACAAGTATTTGTTCAAATTGATATTTAAAAATTCTAGATTTTCCAGTCCAATTACTTAAAAAGAGATTCTAGTTTACTGAAAGATTTAAGTATTTAACGAGGATTTGTTTAAATTGATACTTAAAAATTCTACATTTTCTATTTCAATCGCTTAAAAAGAAACCATAGTTTATACTATTAAGACTATTATTTATCATCTTTTTTACTTCGACGTTCTAAAAGGTTTCGCCTATGAAAGATCGGTATTTAATTTGGTGCTGTCTCAGCTCGATTGTTTCCCAACGGGTATCGCTACACTTCTTTCACACGATGAAGGAGAAACGTTTCGCTTTATGGACAGAAAACCTCAACAGGGTCATTGTTGACCGCACCCAGCTCGATCATCGCGATCGAAATAACTCGATGGCGATCTGGCTGGAAAACGTGCCACGACTTTCGATCAGGCATCCGATCGCGAACTATCTTGGCACGGTACAGTGTATCGTGCGATGATGAGCAACTTCCATTAAAGTTATTCGCCATTGATAGTGGTCGAGGAAAACGAAAAGTCTCGTGAGAAAGAGTCCACCGGTTGTGAATGAAACCGGATCGCAAGATGTAATTCTTGCAGTGAGTCTTATACAAAAGTGATTGGGGAATATAGAAACATGTAGAATACGTTACAAAGAAATCAGAAATATTGAATTCAGATGCGGAATCGATAATTTTTTGTGACTTATGAGTAAAGTAATGCAGAAAATGTATACTACAAATTTTTTAACGAGTGAGTCTATTTATGTGGGAAATTCAAGTATATTAACAGTAGGACTACCAAAGCGCTCAAAATGACTAATTTCCAATTTCTCCTACGAACTTTTTTTAACTTACTCTGATGTATTTTGGAAGAATTTCTATAATTTTCTGTTAACAAAGATTTATTTCCCTTGCAATATGTATTCTTTTTAAATATCTATAATTTTGATTTCATTGATAGAAAGAAGTGAACTTTAATCACTTGGTGGTTCGTTGGTACGTTTAGTTTCAAAATGGAAAAATATGAATCAGAATTTATAGATAAATAAAGTTGTATTTTATTTGCACATTATATAAAGAACAGAAAAAAAAAATGAGAACTCATTAATCTAGCATTTGTAACGACATCCATTTCCACAAATTCTAAACTAAACGCTCTAACAGGTGTTACCTGTAACAATATTCTACCGAATAATCTCAATAACAATCTTTCCATGAAATCTCTATTAGAAAAAAGAAAAAGAAAAAATCACAATTCTGACTCTTCGATTCACATTATTTTTCAATGTTCCATTGTAATATAAACCATATTAAATTGGTAACAGAAGAATCGGAAGAACCTCACCATAGGATGGACAGCTCGCTTGGCATACGTGGAGATCGGTCGGAAAAAGGAGATGGAATGCGCGAAGCTTTTAACCGCTGCCATGAATGTACGCATTGAAACGAATAGCTTTCACGGCACGACGCTATCATCCGCAGATGATGTATAACTCCGGACGACTTCTGAATGCCGCGGACTTTTCTCACGCGTTCATGCGGCAAAACGGGAGGAACCAGGGTCGCGGTTTATCGAGGCGAGCCTGAATTCGATATTTCCATCGGGCCACCGACGATTCCTTTCTGGACACAATGTCGTTCGCTTCAAATCAACCGCGATAAAATAACAGCTCGGTAAAGTAAGACACAAATCGACTGGTTTGATTTTAAAGGAAACGTAGGCTTGCGCTGTGCCTCTTTTTGCTTTCCGCGAAAACGTTTTCGCAGAGAATCCGCGGCTTAGACTCGCTCTGCGACGAGGTTTCGCGCGCTCAATGCGGGACCAACTTTATAATATGCTCACAGCGACAGCGTAAAGCTCGTAACGTGTATTTAATCTCATCTAATTCTTCATAGCGTTATTCTTTTACCTCACATCGTAGTCGCTGGTAACCACTGTATGCAGTTGATGCGAGGTTAAAATTTTTAAGTAAAAGAAAAACAAAATTATTTAAATTCTCCGTGATGCGTTGGTTACTGTAAATCATCATAACACTAACAACATTGAAAATTGTATTTTTATTTTTATTGACTATAAATAGTATCGTTTATTTTACTAAAATCCTTCTGCTAATATTCATCAATAATAATATTATAATAATATTATTATATTATAATATTATAATAGCTAATAATATTCGACGGTCGCTGATGACCCCTATGATATCTCACAAATCAATGAGAATCAAAACGTGTAAATATATAATAGAAATACAGGAAGAATAAAACTGACAAAGATGAGACTCAATATATATTCTACGTTAAGAATCTGAGAAAACGCGGCCTTCGTAAGTCGAAGACGACGGCGAAGACAAGGATAGTTTCGTGTGACGTATCGATACCGAACGCGAGAACGTATTACCGATAATTGCAGGTACAGTGTTCACAACGCGTTATTACGTAGTTATCAATTTTTTTTTTCCTGCCTTGATTTCCGCGTGGTCGTTCATTTTGTGTAATTGCACGTCTCTCGAGGACACGTGCGACCGTGGCGTCTAAGGACTCTGAATGATTTTGACCGTGAGCATGGTCGAGTCAAGTTCGAGTTCTTGAAAGTCTCGAGTGTCTCGAAATTCGAATAAAACTTAAAATTTACGCGATCATCGCGTCTAGTGCCCGTTATGTCCAGCAACATTGAGTCTGATCACGGTAAAGAGTGAGGAAATAGCTATTACACAAAAATCTGACATTCTAACGCAATAATGGCGCAGAACAATTGGCGGGGGCGCAACAAACGGCTAAATTTATCGCGTGTCACCAAGTTGGTTTACATACGGCGGCCACGGAAGAACTTGCACGTGTCACAATGCTACGGGGTGACACGTGCGTTGAATTAGAGTTCTACGTGTCCCAGCCGTTTCATATGCGAGCCCCGTGACCACATTTCCTTCGACTATATACGTGTTAGCAGTTTTCGCGAGAGAATCGTCTGCGGCACTGTAACCGAGTTACGTGTCCCCGTGAACGAAAAACGACGCGAAAATAAAAATCGACGACCACGCTTAGCTCGTTTCCAGTTCAGGAGCTGTTCGTCTGCGTCCAGCTGTGCTGGACATGTTTTTTATACCTCTTAAAAAGATAAACTTATTTGGAAGAGAAGATACGAACAAACAGCGCGCCAAAATTGTATTTCGAACTTTATTCGTATATTGTTTTATATTTTGAGAAAGTATAGAGGAATAGAGAAAATTTTTATTCTCCTATTTCGGGGGTTGTAAAATTATTAAAGCGCTGTTTGAACCATTCGGAAAGCTTTTATTATTGGTCTTATACTTGTCCCATGAGTTACGTTGCATAAATACGGCTTTCGCTTCGAATGGAATAAAATATGGAAAATATAGTGAAACGTTAGATATAGGTTTTTCAAATATTTCCAATTATTTAAGGAACAAGAAAGAAACGGTGACAAATATTATTTTACGTGAAAAATTCAACGTTAACAAATTGATCGATTTCACCGATACCGTAGAAACCTGCGTTTTTAAAAATTGTTTCAATATAAAATTTACAGAACACGTTTTTAAATAATACGATATTAAAACAATTCTTCTTTTAATCTTCTATGTAAAAACATTTTACTGTTCGTTTAATCACAGTCTCTGACGAAATTTCGTGACCCGTCGCGTCCCTGTTGCGACGCTGCGCTTAATTAAAAATAATAATTACCAGGAGGATGTATTTATTATTCGCCTTAGAGCCGGTTTTACTACTAGAAAAGTTTACAGATAAACTCGAGTTTATAGCTAATTTCCCGGGCCAGCGTACTTCAAAGTGGAAGTTAACTACCTCGAACTCGTGGTAAATTACACGCTGGACATTAAGTGCCAAAGAACGTTTGCCACAGTTTTATCGCTGTTCTATATTTTCCCTCCGCTTATCTCGTTGGATATTAATTTTTCTCCCTCGTAGCACGAGCTCGGACGTGTTGGCCGGCTTCTAGTATCGGCCATGGGATTTGATTCAAGGGGGGATTTTCTGATTTGAAAGTAAAATCCAAGAACACCGGTAAAAATGATAGAGGAAGCTTGGAAATGTATTGTGCGCCAATTATTACGGTTTTTAATGAACTGGGGTGTACGAGACATTTGAATTAAATTGATTTATATTAAGCTTGATTTATATCATGGAATCGGGAGCATGGTTAATGTTCTTGTACGATTCTTAATGAAACAAAAAGTTTCGATGCGAATAAGAATTCGGATACGTTCCGATACTTTCTAAAATTGACTCGAATTATAAAATCTAGTAAATATAAATAAATTTTGTCATTGAAGACTGTCAATGAGCAATTCTTATTTAAAAAAAAAGAAAAAAAGAAGCCACGTCATTATTGAAAAAAAGAAAAAAAAATGGATCTTTTAATATAGATCTTCTTAGAGATCTTTTGATGATTGAAAAACCGACTTTTTTAATAGAATCATTTTTATAATAGCAACAGAGTTGTAAATAGAAGATCGTACATTATTATTTATAAAGCTTTCAGCTTCTCATCGAAAATGTTATCTCTTATTTACGACAGCACGTTAAACGCAACCAATGCAGAGGCCACTGTTTTAAAACTGTTTCATCTAATGCAGTGTCATTCCCAGAGATTATGTGCTACTTTATATCAGCCTTGTTACTCGGCATCGCGAGCACACTTTTGTTATCCAGATGATCCTGGAAAAAAAAGAAATCCAGTCTCTCCCGAGAAAGATTTCATTCCATCCATTTGGAGTCCTCTTTAAAACTATGCAACTTTTATCTGACCCATTTTCCCCTCGTGCAGGCGGTAACGCCGATATAAATCAAAACAACTTTCAGCGCCTCGAAACAGAGGCAAAAGCTACGAAATTGAAAATTGCGCGAATCACGACCGTGGAACGGCAACATTTTTCAGAGCTTATCATCGGACCGAACTATGTTCCGGGGAAATTGAAATTTATTATTCAGATACTTTTTTTTTTTTTTCGAAAACTTCTCTGTTCCCATCTGCACCGGCGGAGAAGACGCGCCGTAAAGCTTCGCGTTTTCAGAGGATAACACAGAAATTAGTTATGGCGGTTCTAAGTAAATGATGCTCAGGATTCAGTATTCAGAACTTGGAGGAAATTCCACGTCCTTGCCGAAAATTTCTGCTTAGAACGCGATGATAGATTGCGATGCTGTTTAACAAACCGTGTGTCTAATGAGTTCTAGTCGAGAAGCAATCTATTCACGAAATTTTGCAATAGAAAAATTATATACAAACCATGCGTAATATAGTTTCGAAATTGTGAAAGTAAATTCAGATAAAGGACACGTTATCCTTCGTCCATGTTCGTATATGGCGTGAGCTTAATGATGGGTGACTATAGTTGTTCTTACCAACGAACGAGTTAATGAAGTTCAAGGTTTGCTGGTTGATTAAGTAGCGAGCAATCAAAGTTAGTTTTCGATCAATAATCTGTGTTCGGAGTATGTAGTTATTTGTCAGAATGATCAATCGATCTATTAGAATCGGTTAAAATAACGAGTGATTTTTTACCTCGCTAGAATCCTGCAGACAATCAATCACATATTTCTAACCATTTTAATTTATCTTTCAAGGATAATCGATTTACACTTTCCACGATATTTTAAACTAACGAACGATTCAAAATCGTGTTACGTCTCAACAAATTCCCCACCTTTCGCTCCATTAATGGTAATTGTAATTAAAAATGAAGATTTGGTTAGTTAGGCATGAATATTTCACTCATTCTAACTCCATCTGATACTAATTTTTCAACGAGATTACAAAATTATATCAAAACACTAAGTTTCGTACCATGTAAAATACCTAATCCTAACTCTAATATATTTTTAACTCTTCGCAAGATTCCAAAATTATACCAAAACACTAACATCCATACGATAAAGAGTACCCAACTAACGCTTGCAGCGGAACAGAAAAACCTCAAATAATGAGCAAACATAGAAAATAACCGGGTATATACATACATACATCACACATCAGAATACCGATCACCCCAAGAGTGTAGACTCAACAACCGAACGCGTAACGCGTCGAACCTACGCAGCCTAGACGCGAAATGGGTCTGCGGATGAGTCATCGTCGTCGTCGCCGTGACCAGCCAGCCATCCAGAGGAACAACCTTTTTCCACCGTCTCCGCGAACAAGACAGGACCGAGACAGGGAGTCGAAGCTCACGGGAGATCGAATTCTCGCCGCGTCTGCGGATTATTACGAGCTCCCCCTCGCGCTTGGTTGCAAAAAAAGAGACGAGAGGCACCGTCAGCGGACAGCTCTTCCGTCCATTATCGACGATCCGGCGTGCATATACGGCGCGAAACACGTCCTAAAACCGGTTCTCCCGATCGGTTCCACGAACAGCATGCGCCATCGGATCCGGGTACCCACACGACTCCATCTCCGCCTTCTTCTTCGTCTTCCTGGCCAGCGTGCGTGGCTCTCGCTTCCTCCACCATCGCCTGTTTCCTCCTTGCAGGCTTCACCGACACCGGCCAGGCTTCTTTCCTGCCGCCACCGGTTGCAGTTGGAAGCAGCGACTTCCGCGAGTCGGCCGCGCGAACGAGATGTACGGATGTGGGTTGGACCGGACTCAAGCCTTACCTACGCCATATTTTAGGCGTTAGGCGCGGAGTAGGTTGGGCTCCGGGCATGCATCATCGTATTATCGCCTCGCTGCTGCCGAACTATCGCCTTCCGCCTTTCGGGGAACGATCGGAGTTCTTGCGCGGTGAACACAAGGTTGTGCCATTTCAGTTTCGAATTGTACTATGGGCTTGAAATTTAGCGTGTCTTCAGGGTTTCAATGGTAATCGTTCGGTGTAAGTGTGGAAGAAATAGTTTGGATGATTTCTTTTACTTGGGAAGATTGTTTCTTGGAAAGGTTTAAATCTAGGTTTGTGAGGAGTGAACATTTTTATAGAAGACAATTTTATTCATCGCCAGAGACTCGATTAGTGCTCTTTGTGTTTTATAATATCAAAGATAGTACCAGCTCAAACTTCTGAATTTACATATTAACACAAACGGTTTATGAAAGTTGCAAGATTTCCATTCTGTCTGAACAAACATACTTCCAAGTAAAAGTTTCATTTTCCGAGTCACAAGACACTCTTTTAACGAAGCATTAAATTCTCCGTGCTTCCCCCGAAAGCAATTCCGAACAATTTTCTTTCGATCATCCTCCCCGAAACGCAATTTCAAATTTACCAAACTCAACACGCCCAAGAAACCATCCCTCGTTAAACAAAATATTATTTCATTAAATCCAGGACCCCATCTGCTTCCACAAAATTTCAATTACAAACGAGCCCAAATCGTCCAATCTCTAACATCCCCTATCTCCCAACCGTTTCACCGTTTATTACCATTTTCCTCCCAATATCTTCTGTACCTGAAACGGATCTCACGCGTTCCGCTGGAGGATCAAGAAGATTTCCTCGCCGACGAGGCGGTTTCGCGGAAACTTGGCGAAGATCGCGCCCAAAGGGAAGCGGAAGTTTCTGCGGTGCACGGGCTGGCGCACGGTTACCGTGAAACGCCATCCATCACGAAACTGATCGCCGGCATGCATCACGTATTTTTCGAGGCTCTGTAAGTCAGAAGCGTGCGCGGTACGTCACTCGACGCGCGGTTTTATCACGAGCATTAGTTTCGCCTCCCTCGCACGTGACGTTGCCTCAACACGGATCAGTCAGATATCTAACTTTTTCGGAACCACCAGTTTTCGTGCGAAACACCTTTCAACCGATATTTTCCGAATAGTCTGGTTACAAAAATCGTCGATTTGAACGGGACACGAGTTGTGTTTCGATCGATATTTAGAATCGTAAGATTTTTTTAATTTATCGTTTCGATGCATTGAATCACTTGGATTTTATTGCTACTAGTTTGCGGTTCGATGATTAATTATTGCATACAATTGATGAAATATAGTTTACAGGACTATATCGAATTTATTTTATTCGACCCTGCTTCTGCATACATTGTAAATATTCGTTCGAATTTTTCTTCTTTTTTGTTTTTAGAGATTTTTGTGTAACATATACTTTTGTGTGTTTTGTGTATAATTTATTACACAACGTATAAATATTTAGTTTTGTTCAATAAAATTCCTCGGGTTGAATTTTATAAACAGGTATTTTAAATCTGCATAAAAAGCAATTACTGTTGGTGAAGTAAATTCATGGATTCCAATTCCATGATTTCACAATTTTTATTCAAATTAAAATCCCTCAAGTTTTTAACAAAAATTGTACAGCACCCGGTGCAACAATATTAAAATGTAACGCTGCAATTCGTTCTCACTGTAAGATTAAAATAACCAATTTTTCGTTACGCTCTTCCATAATCCCAAGACAACGACTCAAACTGTTAACTTGAAACAGAACTAATTCAATGTTTCTCCCAAGCATTATCTCCGGAACGAAACAGCGCATTCCTCGAAATTAGTCACGAACGTTTAAAAATATATATACATATAGAAAAAAAAAAAAAAATTCATACGGTGGGCAACTACGTTTTTCGTGACTCCCGAGTGGTTTCGTAAATGGAGCGACACGAAATGGATTCACGCAAGTTAACGTAGGGAACGGGGCATAAAAGCTCTCTGAAACGACGACAGTTAAAGGAAAGTTTAGCATCGCGAGGCCAGCCAAGGCGACCGGTAAAATAAACTACGCGCCGACGGTTTTCGAGCTTTTTAAAGAGAATCCGAAAAGAAGGGGAGGTCGTCCAAGATCCAACACAAAATAACGAAACTTCGAAACTTCTTCCAGGGTCGCTTATTGTTGTCCACCCCTTGTGTATGATGCGATGGTCGTAATCAGGGTTTATTGTCGGTCCAGAAAGAACGTTCCGAACCAAAGTAACTTTTCTTAACGAGACAATTTTTAAGCGAGCGAATAATTTAAAAACTAAAATTGTAAAATTTCCTAAAAAAATCTGGTAGATTAAACATTGCACGCTCATCTATTTTTCCCTTCGTTCCGCTTTTTTTCTTTTTAATTTTGCTTTTTATTAAAAATCTACGGATAACAGCAGCTTGTAACGCGGTCGATTATTTACGGCTATACTGAGTTTTTAAAATACCTTCGCGCCGGAATTTTGGCAAACATATTTCCACCGAGCTCGCTCGTCGATCGCGCCAACGTTGTAACTTTTCGCAACATTATTAAACACAAACATGGCCGATACATCGTTTGATCCATAAATTCGAGTAAAAAAGAATAAATTTGATAGATGGAAATATTGAAATGTGAAAGATGACTTATTTATTTGAATTAGCTATTTCCATCAACTGTTCAAAACTTTCAATTAGTCACTTCCATTTTAAACTTCATTGCTCGACGTCTCTTCCTCGCTCTATTTTTTTTTAATCGATAAATTTTTCTTTAAATACCGATTTGTGTCGCGTCAACCGTCAATTAGCGACAGTTTAAAAAGAAGGTACCGTGTGTAGTTTCCACCCATAGAAGAGAAAAATTCGATCAAGCCATCAAATACGGTGCTGCAAAATTTTAAATATCTCAAATTATATCATACGTATAATTATTAAAATTCATCACGTATGAATAACTAAAATTATGCATTTCTTATATGTGATACCAGAGACGTAAAAAATATGTATTGCTCGTGATTACACTTTGAAAGCGTTAATCGTCGGAAGATTCTACGGAATCAACTTTTCATGATTTTAATCTTCAGTCGTCGTAGAAGATTTTTACTAAAAATATACAAGAAACATCGACTTCTTACTCGTTCTCGATGACCGTCCTCGAAAACTCGAACACTGCAACCAGCGACCGGAAGTCGTGTTCGATAATGAACGTTAGAAGTGGCACCAGAAGTAGGTTTCCGGAAAATTACAATCTCACATTGTTTCGCCACAACCGCTTGCTTTCGCCGTGAAATTTATAAAACGTAGAACACCGAGGTTACAGATTAATTTATAGCGCGAGCTAATGTCGCGGTGGCCGAGCTTTGTCTGCGAGAAATGGGTCTCTCCAGACTAGATGAATACCTTTCGCGGCGGTCGTCACGAATTCCCAGCGAATCGAGCCACAATCGTCGCGAGTCTGAGGTGACATTTGCTCGAGGGAAATATTTTATCACGCTGGTCTGGTTGTCTAAATACTTGAACGCGGTGAACCGTTTTCAGTGGCGCATCTTGGAATTTCTGAACGTTACAGGAATATGCTGAGAAACGTTTCGTGAGATTCGTTTTAGACTAAGAATGGGAACACGTCGAGAACTCCGGTAAAATAGTCACGGTCATTGGAAACTAAGAAAATTTCGACAAATAATACGTTCGAAGGAGAAGAGGCTCTGGACTAAATTTATCAGGTAAATATGAAATTGTGTTGAAAAATTTCTGAAAGCTTTAAATTTATTGTAACCAAAATGTTGCAAGAAACGCAGATTTGGGACACTTTTAATTTAAAATGTGTCGAACTCTGATCCAGTACGGTATTTCGAGAACACGATTTTGTTATAACATGGCCAGAAGACTGTAACTTTGCATAATTTATGGTACTTTGAGAACACGGTTTTAACAGGGTCAGAAAATCGCAGGAGCCTTCGTGTAAAATTTTCAAACTTCAATCCTTTTTTAATCTCTCGAAGTATAGTCTATCTTTGCAGCAAATGCTCGAAATGATTTTCACTGGCAGTCACAGTATCATCGTATGAATAATTTTATACACCCAAATATAATACCATTCAGCAATTCGTAGAGCACTTTCTAATTGTAAAACATCGCGAACAAAAAATTTCTGCATTTACTGCTGACTAATCCTATTATTTACGACAACGAACACTGTCTTCTCTATTTTCTTCTCTCTCGGTACGTATTTTATATTAATCGCTGGATTACTAAAATATTACCATGACTTTCACGAGACATCGCTTTCACCAATTGTTATTTTTATATTTTGCATTTCTTACGTATCTTTCCATTCCGTTTCACATTTTATTCTTTACTCTTAAAATATACAACATAATTCCAATACAACCTGCACGTACAAACGAAAACGACAAGTTTACCCGAATCTAACCGAAAATTTTCGAACGCTAGAAGTTCTAACCCAGTTGCGTCCTATGGAATACCCATTGAGATTAATTCAGGAATTGATAATAAGGCGGAATAATAGGAGCTTAGTTCGGCTCGAGTAAGAGAGAACGCAGTGCTGATACACACCTCGCCTACGGTAACCGAATTTTCCGTTCCAGCCGGATTCGCTCGTCGACTAAAGCTGGCAAATGTTAACAAGTGAACGCGCGGAGTTACGTAGCCTGCAAGACAGCGTGTATCATTAACCACAAAAGACCGGCTTAACCGTGCAACGCGTGCAGGTGCGCCCGCAGTGAATTTAGGTTAATCGTTCTACCGACTAATCGTTAGATGTATACCATTTGCGCGAGCTTGGGAAGGGCTCGTAAAGCGTGCTCGCACAACGATTCACCCTATTCCAATGAGAATGAGGAGACAGCATTGATCGGTGGGATTGTACAGATCGGAGGATTGTTTATCCGTAGATCGAGTACTATTCGCCATAGCGTTAAGGAGATAAAATAAAAAGATATTTAAAAGTCTTTTTATAAAGTCTTATATAATAATTAAAAAACATTTACCCTCGTTCTTCGCGAGATCGAGTACTATCTACAATGGTGCGAAAGAAATAAAAAAAATACATATATATTTCGGAGTCTTTTAATATTTAAATTAAGAAAATCTACACTCGTTCTTCGCGAGATCGAGTGCTATCCACCATGGTGCGAAAGAAATAAAAAAAAATACATATATATTTCGGGGTCTTTTTATATTTGAATTAAGAAAATCTACGCTCGTTCTTCGCGAGATCGAGTGCTATCCACCATGGTGCGAAAGAAATAAAAAAAAATACTTATATATTTCGGGGTCTTTTTATATTTGAATTAAGAAAATCTACACTCGTTCTTCGCGAGATCGAGTATTATGTGTCATAATGTTAAGAAAATACAAAAAAAAATTTTTTTTAAGTCTTTCTACACGTAGATATTAATTAAGAAAATTTAAAGTTATAATTTCACATGCTAGATAACAGATTTTTTACTCCAAATGAGAAATTTGCTTAAAAAATATAATTCGTAGCATCGAAAGAATTTATCTTCTATTTCTTACGCAACGCGTGTCAACGTTTTTTTTATTATCAGACCCAAAAATGTGTCCTGTTTATCTGAATGACGTACGATTTTCAATCACGCTCTAATGTATCGTAAAAGCCGTCGAGTATCACCTTATCTAACAACGGAAGTAGAAAGTCAAGCTCCTACAAATTGGTCCTAGCTCGTACGCCGAAGGAAGATTAAAGAAAGTGGTTGTCTAGCATCACAAATAGGATTTCTCCGACATGCAACGATAAGGACTATTTCCAAAGGAATCCCCGAGAAGAGATTTAATAAGTCGTTGCTCGATCGAGCTGCAATTACCTTAGGATCTCGTGTCCATTCGATGAAAGCACCCATGTTTTTCGTTATCGATAAACATTACCTCCTTTACGAGATTCGATGGAAATGGACTGCGCTTCTATTTGATACTATCATTTGATAGTTAGTTCTTTAGAAGCACTGTATATTTAATACTTCGTTTCCTACGAAGTAGTAACTGCGAGTTGCTACTAGACTTTCTTTGCTTAAATATAGTATAGCAATATTAGTGACGCAATTTATTATTTTCTAATAAAAGTCTGATATTCTTTTTCTTGATTTTTCTTTTTATTTTCTCTCATTTTTTTTTTTTCATTTTTTCCTCGACAAACATATTTTTCTCTTCGAGAAAAAATTATTGGCTTCGAAACTTTTTTTTCCAGTATCAACGTGATAAATTTGAATAAAGGACGCAGTGTCGAATGAAAAAGGTTCGATTCTGATAAAAAATATATTAATCATAATTAATAACGTATCAACTTTGAATTTTTAATACAATTTGCAGAAAATAGAATTAATAAGAGAATAAAACAAATCCGGAAGTTATCAAAGTGGATGATGAAGAACTCGAAGGCCAGAACACTGATCTAACATGATATCCGCAATTTCTTATTCAATCTAGTAATAACGTAATTACATAATGCGAGGCATGATTATGTTCCTCGTCTTCCTCGACGGTGATCAATTTCTATATGAAATACCTGTCAAGCAATGTGTATTTCATTAATAACTTTAATTTCCATCTCTGAAGGCTATTACTTTATTTTCTGTGCACTTGTTACTCTACGCATGCTGTTATCGGTGCAGCTTCTAGAAACCGAATAGAGCTAACATTTTCTGGCGATTTTTTTACAATCCATAGTTCTAAATAAATCAAATACACGGTTTTTAAATAAACCTAAAAAAAAATTTATTCGATGGGTAAAAAAAAATTGCACAGAAACTGATGGATCACTTTTTTTTCTCTCCATATCCAGGTATTATTTTTCAAATGCTTATATTTATTGCGTTCAATAATTTTTTTATGAATCATGGTAAAAAGTCTGATGAAATTTCTTTAATAGAACCTAACACAATTAGTCAATATGGTTTAAATTAACGATTTTTCACGGAAGCAATAATTTCTAAAAACGGCTCTTAATTAATTTACACAATCGAAACATGGAAATTAAACGATACCAGGAATTAAACAAAAAATTACGCCAACTTATTTACAAAGTCTTGAGTTTCTAGAAATATATTTTTTTTATTTCTCTCGGTGGTACGTACCCTCAAACTTCCCCAAAATTCGCAAACAAAGCTATAAAAGAAGAACACGATCAAAATCCAATCTTTGAATCATCAACCCCAAATGTAAACCCCGTCATTCGGGTATGTAGGTAATCAACGTTTGACGATCTCTAATAATCGACCGTCATAGGGTCTGTCTAGGCGCATCCCATCGGGTCTGGTCCGGCTTTTTGTGCGAAACCTGCCAATATCAGCGCGTACTGGCGCACGCCAAGTGAAAATTGATGGTTCCGAATCGGACAGGAAGATTTTTCCACGGTTCGCCGGTTATCGAGCCGAAGTGATAAGCAATGAAGGGCATGGGATACCGCCGCCGGCCCGTGGCCAGCGGACCGTATAATTTTCATCCAACCATGCATTTCCACGTAGCCGATCCCCGGCGATGCATGCCCCACGACCACGCACCCACTGCACTTCTTACGATACATATCGATGGGAGCGGCGAAAGTTCTCGACGTTCTCCTTCGCGGATTCGGTCGTTCAGTCTGCGGGGAATTCGCGCGTATTCGATTCGAGGGGCGTGAAAGATGGCAGAGGAAAGATAAAATGAAGGGATTTTTGTATATATATGATGTTACGAGAAATTCTGAGCATTTGTTATGGACACTCTGGATGATATTTTGAGAAAGAAAAGGAAATGGGAATTGAGTGAAAAGTAGTATGGTTGTAGTTTGGAAATTTGTAAGTTATTATTGGTTTTTTAGTAGATATCTTGATTTAAAAGAAAGGCTAGAATAATTATAATAAAATATATAAAATATTAGTTATGTTTATGTGAGATCATCATGTCTCTCGTACTACATTTAAAATTATAGTCGTGGATCTAAGTATGATACAGTAGATATCCAAAGATAGAAATATATTCATATCAAACTTATGAATAAAAAAAATAGGTGCAAAAATATCTACCATAATATTAAAAAAAAACACGTACATGATATTTAAAACAAATAAAACATTATCAATTATCAATTTCCACGGCGTACTATATTAAGTACCAAAAATTTCATTTCGTCATATCGCGTAAGATTTACGTACCAAACCTTTCGCTGCTCCCGTAAAAAAATGAACAGAACAAAAATATGTTTCTAAGAAAACCACGTTCTCTCTAACTAACCAGTGTTTTTTTCACCATCATTGCGACCCCCTGTGCGACGGGTCCTGACGTCGCGAGATTTATCGCGCGCGCGCACCGTTTATCAGCGCGCGGCTATCGCTGTAACGCGCGCGTAATGCATCGATGCCTCGATACCATTAATTGTCCGAAAGACTCGAGCGCCGGCCGTAATTTATCGGTTTGCTCGGATTAACCCACGACGAGACACCGTATCTCCGTTTACACGAACCAATTTACACACATCTACGTGCACTGCGTCACTCGAGCTACGATCTTCGCCAAGTTGAACGATAAAGGTCGAATCAAAGGTGGATCAAGTCGGAACTGGTCGAAACGCGGCTCTAAACGCACCGGAAGACTCGACGCGACCGGAATCGAGGGCGAAGTAGCTCGGTGGAAAGGCAAAAAATCGATGATCCAGTGAAAAGGACCGCCCTATAACCGACAGCGGCGCGATTCGATATACTTAGAGGCACATGTATAGGAATAAATCGTCGGTCTTTTCAGCGCGTTCAGCCGCCGGTACATGTTCCAGGAAACGAGAGCTCAGCACTTACGTGCTCGTAATGCAGCGGATAAGGGTGAGGAGAGCATGACCGGTATGTGCTTCTTCGTGAATCTAATCCCTGAAGCGCTGAAACACCGCCCACGCGAGAGTCGACCTGCATCGAGATTTTCTCGCGAACAGGCGGACTCTTATTCTCTCTTTCCCTCTCTCCTTTCCTCTCTCTCTTTTCCTGTGCTCTTTGGTAGAACCATCGAGTAGAAAGTGAAAGAAAGAACGAAAGGGACAAAGAAGATAGACAAAGTAAGATAGAAATAGTACAGATAGAGAAAGAGGACAGAAAGGGAGCGAAAGAGAGGAGAAAAGACGCGAATGGCGGTATACCGGTTTTCGAGGAGGCTGATGCTGGGGGCGGCGGAAGTGACGTCACATAGGGGCCACACGCGCATATCGCGGCGTGCAGCCTCTCTCGAGACAATGACCCATCTTGGTCTCCTATTCATCCTTTTCTTCCACTTTTCTCTTTCCACCATCGCGGCAAGCATTCTCGAAAAGCTACTCGCGCGAGCTTTTAACTCGGCGTGTCTTACTGCGGGTTAACTCGAAATCGTTCAAACGCATTTCGGGGTACGGAGTGTATTTAATACACAGAGACCGTGCTTGCAGCGGAGTTTCTCTGTTTTCAACAATTCGCTCTTCGTGCCTGTCCGTCTATATCCGTCTTTTCTTCGCCGTTTCAGGAGACAGTCAATTACCAACGCTTTATCCGCATGCGGGTTAAGTTCCTTTTCGTCTTTCGTCAAAGACCGGGCGTGTCCCGTCCGCTTTTGTTCGTCCCGTCCCGCGGAATAATTTCGACGAGATGTTTAATCGGTTATGAAATTTGCACCTTGAAACGGGCCTCGGGCTTCAAGGGCGGCGAACTTCATTTCCGGTAGACTTATTAAAAAAGTTTCGCGAGTGCCACTCCCTGTCGGTTCTCTGACGGATTCCGTTGGCTCGCGGGAAAATCGAGTCGTGAGATAAATAGTCTAGGAATGTTGATGGAAAAAAAGAAGAAAAAAAGAAAAAAAGAAAAAGAGAAAAAAAGAAAAATGATGGGAGAAACAGAGGACGGTCGACAGGCGAGGGAGACGGAAGAAAAGTTACAGTTCCACAGAGTTAGAAGAGTCCGCGCAAATCTACGATCTCAAATTCTACGGTCTGATGGACAGTTCGCGAGGAACAATGAGTGCTACAATCAATTCCAACGACGCGGACAAACTCGGACGTTTCACGATGGAAATCAAACGAAAACCGAGACGGACGCTTTGAGAGGAACGGAAGTAGAGGCGTTCCTTTATACGCGCTGGGCAAATTGTACTTCATCATCTAAAACAGTCGACGCGGAAAACGGCGTACAAAGGAAGTTACGGTTAACGGACAATTGGCTTGTCTGGCATCTATGTTGGAGTTAAATATTCAGACTGTTCGACCCCTGCGAACAGGTAATAATAATAACCACCAAATTGATCTGTCAGAGACCCACAGGTTTCGTTGTACTGCTGTTTAATGTTGGCGAACAGCTGACATTTCTCGAGTGTATACACGTATGTAGATTATCCGCCGGAAGTATCTCGATAGGTTGGTCTGTAGCTGGATATTTAATATTGGTATAACAAGATTGATACTGGAATTATCAAGGTGGTCGAAATGACCAGTCCGTAACTTCTTTTAAAAATTGTATAAATTTACAACGCTGTATTTTTGGAGATTTTCCTTGATTTTCTATAAAACGTATTAATGAGATAAAACAGTTTATTTCTCTAGCGTTATGTATTTTTACGAGTATCTATCGTTTTCATTTTCTTTATTTTTTCTTTTTTTTTTTTTTTTTTTTTTGTGGTATANAGAAAGAAAATTAAGTCACAATAAGAGGATTGATATAAGATGAAATTAATATTATTTTATTCAGTCGCTCGGTACGTACTCAAGATTTGTTTTCCACAATCACCGATGAATTAAGAGAACGTTGACACATTTTTCAGAACCCAATTGCCACTGGTTGATAGCTTGTGAAGCTGAATATTTATATACGTTTACGCAATACTCGATATGTAAAACATAAATTCTAAGTACAAGATCATAAATGAGGTAAACTAGCATTTCAGGCACTTAATTCATTAACGTGTTATGCTTGAGAGCGTGTAACACGGCAGAGATTCTGTAATTTATACCGAACGTGCTCCAAAAATACCCTAATACTAACTTTTTCACACCCGACTATCAATTTTCTCGTTTTAAAGAACTTCAAGGATGCATAAAAGTAAATTACGCTTTCACCGGTGGTACCCTTAAAAAATATACGAGAAGCGTTAACCCTTTCGCTAGGGTCCTCAAAACTAAAAGTGCTCTTGATATACAGATCGATATGGTTTTTATCAATGTATAAAAATTTAAGCGCGCTCCACAATAATCTATAACACGTGGAAATAGAACAATAAAAACGATTCTGTGCTATAAAAAAAAAAAAACATTTATGTACGCTTTTAGCAGATATTTTATTTCTGAGGATGTATATAATCTTCGTAGCGAAAGCATTAATTTAAATTTAAACTACCAGTTTAATAAAACATTCCGCGATAAATAATCGTTCGATCGCAAGCGATATATTAAGGAACAAGAAAAACCATAGTCATTTACCAAAGGATCAAGATTCTTGCACCTTCTACAAGACTATTCGCCAACAGCAGAGGCAGGCTCGAAATTTTACCGCTGTTTACGATTTAATTGATCGTACACCGAGATCGAGCAGCCGATGGCAATAAAACCTAATTATCTGTACAGACGAACAAACTTTTATCGCTTACATTTATTACTTGCATTTTATTACTCGCCGTAACGATCGTTTTACTTTTTCGATCTGTCCTTTCGAAATTCGCTATAGACGATAGTAATTCTGATTTAGAGTTCCTTCTGCTGGGTCACAGGTGGTCCAACATTCACCGACCAATTCCTTATTCGAGAGTGGTTACACGGTATGTGTAATTTACGAAGACATCCCACTTAGCTGCCCAAGCATGTTGAAACGAATCGGTCTGAACTCTTAGTCTAAGTTGAAATATAAATTAAAATAACAATACAAGAGTACAACGGTCATGTCGTATGGTAAATATCGTTTAATTAAATTATATTAAAATTATAATTGTAAAAACGTACCGTTGCGTTCCTATGTTATGGATTACACCAAAAATGTCAATAACATATCTCAAAATAAGAATTCGAAGCTAAAACGAAAAATGATAAACGATTGTAAAAACTATGATTGTGATTATTTTAAATATAAAATATTTAAATAAAATTTTTAATTTTAAATTTAAATGTAAAGTTGTGTTTCTATATTATGAGTTACACGAAAACTACCAATAAGGTAGCTTAAAATAAGCATCGAAGACTAAAGAAAATAGATACAAAGATTATAATTATTGCTACAGAAAATTATAAATTATTACTACGAAAAATGATAAGAGAGCGATCGTAAAAATTATGATTGTAATTATAAAAATATGAAGTTGTGTTTTTATATTATGTCCTGCACAGAAACCATCAATAATGTATCTCAAAATAAGCATCCATAGCTAAAATAAAGGTTTCAAAAAAAGAACTCTGCCAGATGCGATGATTAAGACGAGCATCAAACCAAAAAGTATCGACATTTTCTTCCCTGACCCGAGCCGTATCTTTTTATACCCACGGCATTAGATACATCATCTTAAAAATACCAACGAATGCCGTAAACTACAAGCTACTGACTTCTTCTTTCAATAGCGACGGAAATAACGCGACCATTCCTCGAACTCGTTTACGAAAATAGAAAGGGCGGGATATTTAAATATTCAACGAAACAGGGAACGTTACATAGTGTTACGATACTAAAAAAAGGGGAAAGAATAATTTGTCCTGCGCTTTGATCTTCGGAGGGTACCGAGAAAAACCAGATAAACAAAGCTTCTATTTTCTCTTAGCGTAAACTTAAATTAATACGTAGAAGTGAAAATTATCAATTAAAATTCTATTGAATTTTTGCACCAAACACTTTTGCACCGAAATAATCCTACCGTTCCAGAAATACAGAAACCAATCATTCTATCTAAAATTAACTTACGAAAGTTAATAAAAAGAACTAAATCAACACAATTTTATTTATCTACAAGTATTTATCTATAACAAAAATTTTATCGCTATACAAAAGCGTGAACCAAATATTTCAAATAAAATTAGCTAATTAAACAATAAGAATTAAGAAAGCGAGTCGCGGAGCAAAATTAAGTTATCGAATGAAAACGATCAGCTCCGTCAAACCGTCCCACACGCCTCCCAAACACGTGGCAATAATGACCGCGTATTAAATAAACACCAGAACAATTACTTACGACGGCGGCCAGTCTTTCGAGTTCGCGAGCGCATTGTTCGGTGTAAGTGCACGTTGTTCCAGTTGTGCTCGCTCGTTTTCCCCGGTTCGTTGTAGCTCGACACGCCCCTGTTAATTCTAGCACAATGTTTAAGCAGAGCTTCGCGGCCATACACATCAGCCGAGCGAATCTTGTCTACTTTACTATTCAAAGAATGTTTTTTACCGGCTCTGCTAATTTGCCTGCAGTACCACTTTTCAGCGAGCCCGCGCGTGTCAAAGGGATCTCTATTAAACGATCATTAATGTTTCAAAGGGAAATTAAAAAGAAACTGCTTCACCCTGAGCCGCTCGTCTGGGCTCACGCGAAACGGATGTACAAACGAAATTTCGTCCTTGCAGACCGAGAACATTTATTCTGCCACGATGGTACTCGCAAGTCGTTCTATTAGCTGCACTGCGAGCTTGTAACGCGATGTTCGAAGCTTACAAAATTGTTTACAAGCAACGATTTTGATTCGTATACTGTTCCTTTCTGGACAATTTATTTCAAGATACATTCGATATTCGTGGCGAATAATATTTCGAGTAGATTCAATATCCTGAGAATTGATCAATTTTCGAGGTGGTTAATAGAATGAATTTTTGTTAACAGAGATAAAGCTTTGACAGTAGAAATACCAGAGTGATTAAAATGACTGATTAAAAATACTTCGGTCGATAATTTTTCATAAAAATTTTATAAATTCACCGTGACGCATTGTTGGAAGTTTTTCGAAATTTTCTGTTTCCAATATCGATAAATATTTCTTTTGCATTATATATTTTTCCACGTATCTTTCGTTTTTATTTTTTTTAATACACATAAGTATATCTCAAGTTCTCAGTACTAGTTCTAGTATTTAATTAAATATGTTAACTGTACCATTTTTTTTTTTTTTTTTTTTATCGAAAGCTGTATTTCCTAATAATTTCTCGTTGCATGCTACCAAGCTATGCAAAGCTACACAAATTCCTATCTTCTATGTCGAAGAGTCTTCTATGTCGAAGGTTCTTCTATGTCTTAGAATCGCTCAGCTCGAAAGCAAAGTCGAGTGGCTTTCAACAAAACCGTTTTTCCGATCGCACGTTTCTTCTCGGAATCTTTACAATGTTTACCTCGTCCGTGCGACTCGACAAAAACGCCATTCGCGTTTCCCATGCCTTTGTGCGGCTTACGCAGCGTTCCCGTCGCAAGAGACAGACGCGCAAGTAAGTACAGGTTGCTGCTGGCCGCGAAGAAAAGAGGCGCGCAAGGAGGCAAAGGAAACTGTCCCGGCCACAATGTCGCCTCGATTGTTCTTCCCACCTGACTGAGGGAAAAAAAGCAGCGAAACGTCGCTAACAATGCCAGAAATTCCGACGACACAATGCCACGCTCTGGTGGATGCCATTGCTCGCTCGAGAAACGAGAACTAGCAACAGGTTAAGATAATCTGACCATCATCGATGACGATCGTTTGTCTTCTGTAATTTCTCTGTTGTGGGAAATGGAATACCTTTGTTGTGATAGCAAAGAAATTTGTACGGTATTTTTTTTTTCATTTTTTTGAGTTGAAACGCTGTTTGCTCAGTGAAAGGTATAGGAATTAACACTGTTAACTATAGCATCGATTTAAAATTTGCAATTAATTGCGTTAATAACTAGAATAGAGGCATGCACCACAGAAAAGCGATGGGGTGATTTTGGACTAGAATTTGTTACCATAAAGTGGCTAAGATAATTTGTGAGAAGATTTGTAAAATAAATTCAGAGCTAGGATTTGACCGAATTTGGAATTATTACGATAGCGGATATTTCCGAATTATTTCCTCCCAGACAGAATTCTTACGGACAATTCTGAAATCTAGGTAACAAAGAAACACTCGAATTAACTAAAATTTGTAATTCTGAAAATACTGAATTTCCACACAACCCGAATTCTCTACATCGAATCCAATACCTTCGACCAATCAAATAATCAAGAAGAACACGTTCGAGTTCCCTTTCGTTAAAAAAAAACCATACAATTAAAAAGAAAAAAAATTGTTCAATTTAAAAACCACTCTTTCGCCCTGCATCCCAAACCCAATAACCCAAATTCGAGTTCTCAGCTACCCTCAAACCATCGCGTACAAACGAGTAAAAAAAAAATGCGAAAAAAGGAATAAAAATTAACACGAAAGTATGCAATGTAAATAAAATATCGTTCATTGCGTAAGCCGTTCATCTTCTTGGAGTGCGATCGATAGCATCGTCCAATATTGCAAAACGCGAGCGTACAGGGTGGTGCGCGCGGAGGATAGTCGGGCGAAACGACTTTCGAGGGGAATAAAAACATCGCGTTTGTCGATAGAGGTAATTTAGAGCGGACGCGCGTACGATCGTTATGCCCGGTATAATTCACGAGCTGCTACGAATATACCCAGCCTAGTACGGCACTCGTCGGTTAAATTGGATTTTTGCCGCGCCGATGGGGAAGAGAGAGGCCTTCTTCTCTGTCCGACTAGTGCGTTCCGCGTTGCCGGAACTCTCTCGTCGGGATATATCTCGGTACATCGAGATCATCGCATCGACGTATCAGGTCCGATGTTTATAATTACTTGCTCATAGGATTTAATTAATTCGTTCGAGTTATAAAGTTATAGTTTCGGTATACACAAGTTGCGACGAAATCTTCTTCGTATTCGAGTACTGTTGGCGGCTGGAAAGAAGTCCTGCGGAAGGAATGCGGGCTTAATTGGTCGGAACAGAAGGTCCGTGCATCCTTCTCGCGCGCATTTTACGACCTCGCGTATTATTTGCCGAAACGGTCACGCGTACTGTAGGAATTTCGGGTTGCTCACAGGTAGATAAATTAAATTGTTCTCTCGATGTAAAATTGAAACTTATTTCATACGATATCAAACGATACATTAGCTATACGCTGTATCCCAAAACTCTTAATTTCCTCTATCCATTCTCGCTCTCTCGACGCTCAACTCTCAACTCTCTGTGCAAGGCTAACGCGCATTTTCTCTAATCATATATTCAGACAGTCTCTCTGTTTCCATTTCTCAATCTCTTTCACTCCGTCCAGGCATTCTCAGAAAATATTCGGTCACGCGATAATCTCGATCACTCGGTCCAAACACTCTTCTCCCGCAGCTCCGTCACACTGGCCCAAAATACTCTTCGCGCGTCTATCGCCCCAGACCAAACGCTCGCTTCAGTTTTACCATTCCCGCAATACTAATCGAGGCGCATCGCTACTCGCGAGCCGAACGAGAGACCCCTTGCCCCCGTGCCGTCCCGCGGGACTTCTTTCCAGCTCCCAACGGTACTAAAATTTGCAGATTTTCGAACAGTAATCGTATTAATTTTCCAATACCGACTGCAACAATTCCCACGAACTCGAACGAAAAGTCGAGCTCGTTCGAGTGACCGTGTTCGGACAAATTCCTGCAGTTTCTATCGAAGAATTCATTTGTTTGATCGTCGGGGAGTATTCGCGAGAACGAAGCTTCATCAGAACACGCGTCCATTGAAACCGTAGCATATTCGGTCAAAGGAACACTCGTGCCTTGTGATTCTCGTTAACCGTGCGATCAAAACGTTTCGCTTCGCCCTTCTTTGTAGAAAGAGACACTAAGGGCTGCATTCCAACAGCTTTGTCCGCGGAAATTCTTCGAATGCCCCTCGTAATGGATCACCGGTCTTATCGCGGTTAGTGCTGCGAATCGTGGCGGACCTTTTGCCTCTGAGACGGTAACTCGCCACCGCTCGAGAAAAAGAGAACACGTTCTGGCTACCCGACAGGGGAAAAGGTGGAGAGGTCAACCGTTTCCGGATACCGATTCATCTGCTTGAAATTACGCGGCCTGACCGCGCGACAACGTTCCCCTTCGTTCGAGAGAGAGAGAGAGAGAGATCGCGCTCGTAAAGGGCAGACCTGCACGCATTTCGGGTTCAAATACGGAGAGTCGAGATAGTTCAAGTTTCGTTTAACGAGCACAGGGTACGTATGGTTACGTTCCTTTGCATGAGAAAATGTGGTAACGGTACCATAATTGTATGGTTACCGAGATGTCTCGATTGACTGAAAAATCTTTACGCGAAAGATAACACTGAGACTATAAAAGCTATCGAACGACCGGTTCTTAATTTCTCATAGAAATTCTACAGATTTTTAACCGTACATTTTTTGCTACTTTTCGCGATTTTCTGTGAAACATACGGTTAAAGAATTGTTTCTCTCGAATCATGAATTTTTAAAAATATCTGTTACTGTAACTTTTTTGATAGACACAGGTATATTTTAATTGTCGCTTGTTTCAGTGTTACCGAGCATAAAACAATTCCTGACTTTTAAGATATCTATGAATTAATTACTGTTGAAAAAACTAAAACTTTTATTGCACTTGTCGACTAGAACAGAAAACGGTTACTAAAATTTTACGCATTTCCATGCTCGTGATAAAACAAGAACAGATATAATATCGCAATGCGACATTTAAAATTGATGTAAACATTTTTATTTTCTTGTCGCGCCGTAAAATGTTATGACAATCTATCGTACGTCAAACACCTAAAGTATAAAAGATAAAAAAAAGAAAAAAAAAACAAAAAAAGTAAACCATTTAATCCTTCATATTTCTTAAACCTTAAACAAGCACGCCAGCTTATTCACACAATGCAACGATGATACAAGATGAGGCTTTGAGTCGCATAATCCGTGTAATCCGAACAACGACCATAATACGGACAGGCATTCGCGCGCGTGTACACAGGTGCACGCGTGCAGGGTGCTTTATTAATGGACCAACGCCACGGCAGCCGCGAGCGACAAAGTGGACAGTGGCGTGCGGAATAACGCGTTAGCTCGTTTACCGGAAAACGCGCGCCCCTCCGCCGCGCAAACCAGGTGCGGCAGTTTTCTATGGTGATCAGAGTTTAACTGCATTTTCCTAGCGGTGGCGACCGGGTAAACCGCGTCATGGCAAATTTAGTCTATCGTCCGGCGACGTCGTGTGCTCGCAACGAACCGGCGAACGAACGAACGCACGGTCGACTAACGAGCGTCGCTCGTACGTGTGGTACGCGCCGTGCCCGTTTCTCCGATGTAATCTTCAGCGTCCGTGAAATCGGCGACCGCTTGTGACAAACCTGCTTTGCCTCGTATCGAGCGTTCGTTCGATGAAGGTGCATGGTGCTGGAAAGTAATTTTTTAGATCCTATCGACGTTTCGAAGAACGATGTTACCATATTGGAAAATTAGAGGACCTTGCGAGGATTTTTCTTGTTTTATTTATGCTTTTCAATGGGAGTTGCTTGATATTTGTAGATTTGAGGATTTTCACGAATTTATCAGAATTTATATTTTTGTGAATATAATTTGAAAAGTAGAAGCTAGAATTGTTTTATTCGCTACATATTATGACGAGTACTGTATTTTGGAATTATTTATATATTTTTGCTTGCTATGCGCATTCTGTATATCTTTGCATCTTTAACGCCAGAACTACCGATAATTAAAGTATACTTATTTTTATCAGAGAAATAAAAGGAAATATATATAAAAATAAAAAAAGTAAAATATACGTAATGCAAGGAAGACGAAGGTTCATTCATATTTTGAACAGAAAATTACGGGAAATCTCCATAAAGGCACCATATTTTATAAAATTTCTGTAAAAGATTACAAATGGGTCGTTTTGACCACCTCGGTAGTTCTACTGTTAAAAATATGTGGTTATTTGATAGTGAGCTGGTAGTATCGTTTTTAAAATTTCATTACAGTGATAAAACACGCCTTGTTAAGACGTAGATTATTATAAAATCGTAATATTTGGACAGCAATCGGTTTGCAGTAAACTACAAAATTTTTCAACTATCTCATCCCCAAACACTGTTCGTATCCATCGCTCCCTTCTACCTCCTCCATCTCAAAGAATTTGACGATTGCTCCAGCGAATAGTTTACGTTTCGAGAACTATGAATTCGAGAACGAGTCTAACGAGCTTGGCACACCAAATATCCTCTCTAGACTCGCGAGAACGCGAACTATGATCGTGAGATCCGTCAGGGTAGGAACCGACACCAATACCGTGAACGACGTTGCCACCAGTTGTGCACCAAACACGAAGCCAATACACTGGCACAACTTATGAATATTTACACCGGTTGAATATGCATACCACTGACAATGTATTATTTTTGCTCGACGGGGGATCGATACAACCCCCGCGCGACACACATTCGGTCGCGCACGAACTGCCGGCACTCGATACACCCTCGCGCATAGAGGACTACACAAGTGCTGTGCAGAGCTGGAAAGTTGGCATTCGAAAGGAATATGGTTCTGTTTGGTTATAGTATAATCTTCTTTCAATAGAACTACCTTCTCAGACAGAATCGTGAAAACAGGTCACAGGTATTTTCGTTATTCGCCGAAATGACAATATAATCTAATATACAAATTGCGCGGCAAAGAGAGAGAACGGAACACCTCGAAACGAAGTAGGATAATTATTATTCTTAATCGGAAATTTTTACGACCAATTTTTAACGACTTGTAATTTTTTATTTCATTAGCTATGTATAAATTATGAAATTTCCATCAGGTAAATGACTATTGCATTAAACGTTTATTCTACGTAAAGCTAATATGTTTAATAACCGATAAAAATTAGTTTTTCCAGGATAAAAAATAGAACTTACGTTTGAACCACTGAAATACCTCCATTATACGTTTTTTCTTTTACCATAAGTTCATTGAATGCTACCTTCATAAGAGCTAATTATTAACAAATATAATTGCTTTTTACAATAATACAATGATCTATCGATAATAATCTACCCATTGACGACAAAAAAAAGAAAAAGAAAATTACACAAATGCACACTAATAATAAGAACCTCTATCCTCAGATACTAACACAGAAAGAACTCCATCCATTTCCACTCCACCTTTCGCCCCCTTCGAAATCACGCAACTTTCCCTCGACCTCTCTATCCCCGCCGATAACGATATTGACGTAAATCAACCGACCCATTCGAACGAACTCACCTTGTATAAGCCTATCCGCGGACAGAACAGGGGCCATAGGCTGCAGAGCGAGACAGCGCAGCGCGCACGACCGCATTCTGTTCCGGTGAACGATGGAAACTCGTCGAACGTGACTAAAGCGTGGACGATGGCCACTGTATTTTTTCAACCTCATACCGGTGTATATTTTATCGCGCGAAATGTACGACTGGAATCGAAACGTCACGGGGTCCAATTTATGGCCGTGCACAGACCGACACTCGTTCTCCCCGAACCTAACCGCGGACTGGTCATTAGTAAATAGATCACGACGAAGGAAAAAAGGAAAAAAAATAAAATGAAATGAAATGAAAAATAAAAATAAAAATAAGCAGGCTCGTTCGCGATAGTCATCGGTGCTCCGTGTAGTTTGCATCGCGTTTATATTAATTAAACCCCTTCTCTGACTGAAAGAACGGCAACATAAAGGAGGGTGCGGGCAGGTTGATGCGACGAGACTTTAAGAGATATTCTCGGTCGGACGAGCTTCGAGTAATGCAGACTGGTTTGGAGCTTTCCTGGGTCTCGCTCGAGAAAATAGCTCGTTTAAGCTGAAAATGAAAAATAAGATCCGGCAGGGGAAGCTTGGATTAGTTGTTTCGCTACTGCTGGGCGGAACGACGCGAAGACTGGCTCCGTTGATGAGGGGACACCTTCGGAGACTTGTAATCGTTCTTGAAGTATGGTGGCGTTTCAGAACGAGTTTAAGGTTGGCGACGAATTATTTAGAAATATCGTACCGTTCGTGTTTTATAGACTGTTTCTTGTTCTCATTTGAAATGGAGATTCGAAAGTTAGATTGGGAATTTTAGAGACGAGAATAAATGGTACGGGAATAAGCAAGGTACGAAATGTTGGGGAAAAAATGAATGCAAATACTTATTTCTTGAAGCATCAGAGAATAAAGTTATGGTAATTTTGTTATCTGTATTCTGAGGTAGCTTCTTAAATCAAGTACGATTTTTATTAGATACTTACTAATTCGTAATTCGTACAAATTTAAGTATCACCTTTAACATCAGTCTCTAAAACGGGAATCTTGCTTGCTTATCAGAAAACAAACATTGCAATTAATTTGCTCGTTTCGATTTGAAAATTTTTGAACCAATAATTCCTATAAATTGAGTGTCTGGTATCAGTGAAGTAGCATCGTAATAAAATATAATCGTACAGTAATAAAGGAATAAAATAACATTTGAAAAATACAGATACACGAGCGCGTAACTTTTTAACCATGTGTCATTCTAGAGTTAAAAAAATAATTTTGTGACTGCGAAAGTGTTATTCTGTCGCAATGTCAAGGAACAAAAAACATAATAACTAACAACTTCCTTAAACTCGTTGAAAGTTAAATCCCAATTTTGCCAAAGAAAAGAACCAAGAGCTACACGGAGTTAAATATCTCGAGCAACGCGACTCAATCAGTGTGATCAACTATTAAACATGATGACTTGCGATTGCTCGAGTCGTTTTCGCGGTGAAAGGAGACCGCGGTAGAAATTTAATGCCCGACCAGGCCTGGTCTTGGAAAAAAGGGACCTCTTGCGAGTCCCATAATTCAATTAAACTCGCTGCGTCGGTATTTAATGGGCCGCGACGCTGTAACTTCGTTTTGGACCGGTGCCACGGAGCATCGGCTCTTGCCTTTCGGATGTAAAAGCGCTGCACAACGCGCTTGTATTTCCCTTCGCTCGTATTTTTTTCCCTTCGCTCTCTTTCTCTCTCTCTCTCTCTCTCTCTCTCTTTTTTTTGGTCCATCTTTTTTTCTCGCTTTTGTTTCGTTTCTTTTGATCGATCGATAGCAACACAGAACGAACTGAAAAGAAGCGAAAAGAGCGGAGCAAGCAAAGCGGAAAAAAGACACGTCCCGCGGACGTACGGTTGGACCGTTCCAAAGAATAAATTGAAACGGTTGCCACCGGGCTCGAGAACCCGATTTTAAAGTATTGTTGCGCTCGATTCTCCTTCCGGAGCCGAAGATCGAACGGGTCTTCCGCCTACGAAAACACTGAACGCTTTGCGATAGAAACAACGTTCGCTTGGGGCGATTTCTCACCAATCACTGAAACCACTCCCTTCTTGACCTGTTGCGAATTAGTCGAATTACTTTTTTTTTTTTTTTTTT
>SMSQ01000266.1:140008-171302 GCA_019453375.1 Ctenoplectra terminalis
TTCTTTTACTGAGAGAGTAATGAAATGTTGCGTCTAAGGGAATCGAACGTGATTACGAGGTGACTGACTTCGATTCCTTATTTTTTGGTCTTGTTTTTGAATCAGTTTTAGAATTCAAGATTGTCGTTAAAATTGAGTTTGCGACAGAAGGAGTGTTTTCTTATTTAAAAATTTCAGAATTTTATTACTGTTTTTATTTTTAATTTCATGAATTTAATTATTAATACATAAAAGTGGAATTGTAACAACGAATTGAATTCAAACTATTTTATACAATTTGAGAAATTGATAGCCATTTTCTATTCTGCTTTTAGTCCGACATTCTGAATTAGCATTTATAGTTGCGTAAGTCAACAAACTGAAAGAAACATTTTTTTTACCGAATCCAATTACCCAAACGCTGAGTAACCATGAAACTGTCGAATTCCGAGCTTAGTAAGTTGGAAACTAACCAAATCGAAGGCATTACACAAAAGTTGGAGCCTAAAATACGCGAAAACTCGAGCAACATTTTAATAAAGCGTTCGAACGGCGAGCTATCGATCGTTTCCGTGGGGACAGACGAAGAATTTCGCGCGTGAAATTTCAAAGTCGAGAAGAAATGAATTTAAATTTGCCCTCGGCACGGTGCAGATTCACGGGGAAAGAGTTACCGATAAAAAAAGGTTAATATGCAAACGACAGGTTCGGCAGCAGGATGGTTTAACGCGGCCGATGCTCGTCAAAAGGCGAACGGGGATTTAAATAAACGTTTACATCGACACGACGATTGATTCTGTTCCTCGTTTAAAATTCAAATTTCTCATTAATAGACATTCTCGTGAAAGAATGAGCTTTCCGTCTTCTTTGCATCGATGAAATGAACAGTCGTCGAGAAACCTTTATCGCGATGGTTTATAGAAAGTATTATAAGAAAAAGCGTGTCCTGATTTAAAAAGTCTGTTGGAAAAAATGGTAAAAATTCTAAAAATCTAAGGATACAAATGACATAATTCTTTAAAAAAAATACTAATGCATAAAAAGAACACATAATAAATAATGATAAAAAAGAATGTAGGGACTTAAGTTTACTGGAAAAATAATTAAAATGCAAAAATTAAAATTTAACAATTTTTTGAAGGAATACCGATGGATGATAGAAAAAAGAAAATTTGAAGTTTATTGGAAAAATAATTAAAATATGAAATAAAAAATTCCATAACTGTTCTAAGAAACACTGGTTGACAATGGGACATAGTATAAATAAATAATAAAAAAACGGAATGTATTTATTTAATTGGATCTCTGGGATGTAACGATTTTCCTGTTTCATAGGAAAACGCTTACGAATATCGAGTTTAATTGACTACGGTTAATTTATGGGTTTACGGAGAACCCTGTTGCTGGAAGCTGTCGGCTTCTGTCCAGCAACAACTTTGCAACGTCAATAAATTTCCATTATTGCGCAGGATTAAAGGTAATCGGATGAAAAAGTTAAATATTGTCGCACCACGCTACTGGCCGTTAATATTCTCTGCTCCGCTTTTATTTTTACGTTTAGCGGATAGCATGTTAGAGGAGTCAATTTGCACCTGTTTGAAACTTTCCTTTTTACGTCGGAAAAATAATTGAGAAAACAATACGAAACAGCGAGAGGTAAACTAGGGGAAGCAGTAATTTTATTGAATTAATTTTAATAAATATAACAAACACCACGTTTACTATTCAACGTTGATTTTATATCTTCTAGATTACGTTTATCTATTCTTTAATCGTAAAAAACTTTAACCATGTATAGATACAAATTTAGTAATTAATATACCAATAATCGTATTAAAAAAAAAATTCAATATTTTACGCTGCTTCTTTACAGAGTATTTGGGAATTTAAACAGAACTATTTATACTTAAAGAAATATATTTCTACTCTCTAAAACCCTCCCTATATAAACTACCCCATCTTATCCTCAAACATTTAAAGACTTCGAACAATTCTCCAACGTTTCTAATTACCCTGTTTAAAAACAAACTTACATAAATAAAACGACCAAAGTACGTACCTTCATTGTCGATGGAGAATATCCCGATGCCGTCCCCACCCCGGATGGTGTATCCTATCCTGGAGTCTTCGCCGAGAGGATCCGCGTCCTTGGCGCGCACAGTGGTCACTAGAGTCCCAACCGGTTGATTCTCAAACACATTCGCGGACACGACAAAATCATCGAACATCGGCGCGTGCAGATTCTCGTTCACGTCAACCACTTCGATAATAACCATCGTTTCGGAGGTCAAGGATGGTTCGCCTCTGTCCTTCGCCACTATCGTCAAAGTGTGCACCTGGCGCTCCTCGAAGTCCAAGCTCTGGGTGGTCCTGATGGTTCCAGACATTTTATCGACTTTGAAGTAGCCCTCGCTCTCCATGGCGTCCGACAGGAAGTACTCGATATCGCCTCCGGCGCCCTCGTCCGGATCGGTCGCGTCCACGACCGCCACGACCGTCCAGATCGGCACGTCTTCTCGAATCTTGACCGTGTAGCTGGATAACGCGAAGCTAGGCGCATTGTCGTTCACGTCGTCCACCATCACCCTGACCAATGCGTCGGAGTACAATGGCGGCGTGTCGGTTCCTTTGCCGCCGTTATCTTGCGCCCGTATTCTCAGCTCGTAGATCTCCTGTCGTTCTCTGTCCAATCTGCCGAAAACGCTCAGTACACCCGTCACCGGGTCCACCCGGAAATCGTTGGTCTCGGTCACCAGGGAATAAGTGACGCGCGCGTTCTCCCCGAGGTCCGCGTCGGTCGCGTTCGCCCGCCACACGTTCGTTCCGTTCAGAGCGGTCTCCGAAATGCGGAAGCTTGCCAGAGACTTCTCAAATTTTGGCGCGTTATCGTTCACGTCGAGGATCGTGACGGGCAGCATCTTTGAAGCGGACTTCTGTGGTTTGCCCAAATCGTACACGCTGATGTTGAGGAAATATTCATTCTCCCGTTCCCTGTTCAAATAATATCCTGACCAGAGTCGTTCCAATCTTCACAGATTCGTTCGCTTTAATTTCACTGGGAAAATCGATGAATTCAGGCGCGTGAACGTTTTCACCGTATCTACTAGGCGTTAAGGTGTACTCGTCATCTTTGGAGGGCATATTGTTCCTCTCCGCGGCAGCAATGGCTTCCGTTAACCGTCGAGCGACACCGGTGTCGCGACACTCGAAAGCGCCGCTCTGATCCGACAGGATTCTTCCCTGCGAGCCTAGGTTTCGTTTCGCGTTCACCAGGTGCATGTGTATGGGATTGAGGTCCGCGAAATGCGATCCATCTGTTGCTGTGACGTTCACCACTCTCTCGGTGACTTTGATGTCGGACAGGTCGCAGGCGACCGACAACACGCCGCTAGCCGAGTCCAGCGCGAAGCAGCCGTCCTCGTTGCCGGAGACAATGCGATAACTGATGATGTTGCCAGCGTCGAAGTCGATGGCCGACACGGTGATGATCTCGGAGCCGATGGGCACGTACCGCGGCACGTGGCCGGTGCAATCGATCCTCTCGAACTGTGGCCGGTTATCGTTCACGTCGCGCACCTTCACGTGCAGCTGCATCTCTGCCTGTCGTCGGTAAGGCAAGCCCCAGTCGCTCACCCGTACATGAAGCAGGTACTCTCTCTTCATGGTCTCGTAATCGAGCACCTGCTTGGTCTTCACGATGCCGGAGAAATGGTCGATCTCGAAAGGAACCTTCTGGATATTGTCGATGCTGTACGAGATGTAGGCGTTCTCGCCGGAGTCACGATCCTTCGCGGTGATCTTCACGACCGCTGTGCCAGCCGGCTCGTTTTCGTCGATCCACACCCCCATCTCCGACTGCTCGAACGTCGGATCGTTGTCGTTCGTGTCGACCACGTTGATCTTCACCTTGGCCGAAGACTGTTTCCTCGTGCCAGCGTTTCCTTGGTCCACGGCGGACACTGTCAGCGTGTAGAAAGCCTTCTTCTCTGCGTCCAGGTTCACCGTGGTGTACAGTATACCTGTCTCTGCGTTCACGTAGAATTCTCCACCTTCGTTGCCGCCCACAATCTCAAGGAACACCAACGCGTTCCTCCCCTCGTCCGCGTCTGTCACTTTCAGCCTGATCAGTGGTGTGTTGATGGGAGCGGTCTCGGGAACCTTCACCTCGTAGATCTCTTGTCTGAACACTGGCGCGTTGTCGTTCAGATCGGCCAGATGGACGGGCACGAATTTGTAGCTGAATTGTTGCGGTATTCCGCGATCCATGGCACGGAGGGTCAAATTGTAACCTTGTACAGCAGTTTCTCGATCTAACAGGTGTAACACTACGATGTTGTACTCGTTAGAGTGCGATCCTCCAGCTGGCCGCACTCTGAAGTGACCGGCTGGGTCGCCACCCACGATGTCCAGACTGGCGATCTGACCATGAATACCTTCGTCTTTGTCGACTACCTTGACGATTGCATAGATGTCCGCGTTCGAGTGTTCGACGATGTTTGGCAGATGGCGCACGTAGATTTCGGGCGAGTGCAGGTTAACTTGCTGCACTTTGATAGTTACTCTTGCTGTACTGGCTCTGCTGCTTCCTCCACTGCGGAAGAGGGCTCCGCGGTCCTTTGCTAGCACCACCAGTTCGTGTAGAGCTCGCTCCGAGTATCTGGATGGGAAATAAACGATTTGGTTGTTTTTGGGTGGTGCGAAATATACTCGTGAGAGATGCGATTTGATTCTTTTTATTATTTGGTTGGTGAAATTTTTAGGGTTACGACAATGTTAGACAAGGAGTATTATTTTGCAAATTATAAGCAAATCTTGATGACTGTTTCTTTGATATTGATTTTAAGATAACGACGAAATAATAATTACGTTAAAGTACGCGATTTAATGACGGCATATTGAAAACTGATTTCTTATTATTTAAAATTATAGACGTCTGCGAAGGAGTTTGAAATATTTTAGAAACATTGTTACGGACTTAGAGAGTCGGTACAAAAACTTTCAAGTCGAAAGAAAGCTTATTAGTATTTTGAACATCTTTCCAAGCATTTTTGCAAGAACTGCTAAATATAGATTATAAATAACAGAAAAATGCTTCAAAACTTTGATATACAACTCGATTTTTCAATCTCAAATCTGACGCGCTTTCAAGCTTCTATCGGCCATACCAAAAGCACTTCGAATACATCACGACCCAATATTCACCTCGTAGAATGCAATCTCGACACAAGCAAGAAACTCGAATACTAATCAAAACTGAGCAAAAATTACAACCGTCTAGCATCCTCGAACGCGCATCTTCTTATACGGTCCAGATAAGATTACAATAAAAAAGACAAAAAAAGAAAAAAAAAAAAAAAAATTGAAACCCCGACAAATTGCCTGGCGAGATCCACCTAAAGATTTCCAAGCCATCGTAAACGGCCAGGCAATAGCTGACTCGAGACGTGGACCCACGATCCACTGGCTCATCAAACGAAACGCAAGAATTCTATTACGTGGACCTACCTGAGCGGCCTGGTGAGCATTATTACCCCACTGACCGGGTGAACGGCGAACTGATCGGTCTCCTCGGCGAAACTGTAATAAATCTCGCCGTTCCTGCCGAGATCTGCGTCCTCGGCTATTACCCTGAGTATGTTGCGATGCAGAGGCGTGTCCTCCGGGATCGTTGCCTCGTACTCGGTGGGATAGAACAACGGGTTGAGGTCATTCGTGTCGAGGATCGTCACCACGACCGTCGTGTCCGCCTCCATGATGGCTACCCGGTTCTTACCGTCGCCTTTGGCCAGGGTGGCGCGCACCTCGAGCACGTAACGGTCCTTGCGTTCGCGGTTCAACACGTCCACGTTACCGGTTCGAGTCCGAATCAACAGAAAACAAAAGTCACCGACGGTGCGTTCCTCCGCCTTGAAGAACTTATCGCGGTCACCGCTCATTATGCGGAAACGAATGTCGAAGTTGGTGTCGGGCGACGCGAGCTTTATGCCCATCCTCTCTTCCGGCACCACGTACGTCTTCCCGATCGAGTTCTCCGGGATCGACACATTGTACAACGGTTTGGTGAAACGGAACTCGTGATCGAGAGGGAACGGAAAGTCTTCGGTGAGCGACGCGGACGTGGACGTCGGGAGCGTCGGGAAGAACGATCTGGTGACCGAGCTACCGATATTGTTGCCGCTACTGGTGGCCGACGACGAGAACGTGGTCGAAGCGAACGTGTCGGAAGACGGGGAACCCGCTGTGGCCGCGAACAGCCACAGCCACAACCATGGCCAGGCGAGCAGCACGAGCTGCTTCATCCTCCTCATCGTCGTGTCGCTAGCTCATCGTCAGCGCTTTTTGCGAGTGAAATCCGTCGTTTCCCTGGCTGAACGAGGGAACCGTTGCTCCGTGGCCTGAGCTCTCCGTGCTCGTTGAACTGGCCGGACCTGAAAACAGAGAACAGAAATACTGTTAGATTAGAAGGTATCCTTAACACCGACGGTCCTTGGCTGGGGATCGATTCGTGAGAAAAGCTGGATGAAGCTGCAGCCTCTGCGCTAAATCCAGGTTATCCTTGACGACAGCCAGTGGCTTCCGCTCGATCGAGCGTGATGAGTAGATGGTTTACCCCGGGGGGGTTAACGAAAGGGCTATTGACAGGGAAGGATAAGACTCTATAGGGCTTAAGATGGGAATTGGATGGATGCGTTACGAAACAAGGAATGTTACGGTGTACTCGAATGTGTACTTGAATTTTTATTTTATGCGTTGTCATAGAAATTATATTATTATAATTAGAAATTAATGTTATTGGATATCGTTTTAAAGATGTTTGGGCTGTATCGCTACGTGAAAATATACATATGGTAGTTTTGAATCTTTATAAAATATAAATTGTTCGAGCTATCGATTTTGAATTTTTTATTTTCATTTGTAGAAACTTTTTTATACTTCATAATCTTTTTTTTTACACAAATTTAATAATTATGAAAATTAAGCTCTAAGCTCTAATATATGTATTATTAAAAACAAAATTTCCTTCTGCTTGGCATAATATTAATTCTCCTACTGATTACGATTAAGAAAGGAACAGTTACACTTCGAATTATAAGAAATCAAAAATANTACACAAATTTAATAATTATGAAAATTAAGCTCTAAGCTCTAATATGTGTATTATTAAAAACAAAATTTCCTTCTGCTTGGCATAATATTAATTCTCCTACTGATTAGGATTAAGAAAGGAACAGTTACACTTCGAATTATAAGAAATCAAAAATATTCAAAATTACATAGATGCTAACAGATCCATAAAACCCTAAATATGGTGTAATCGAGAACTTGCAGACTCAGATATTAGCCTCTGTTAATCAGACGTATCGTATTGTCACTTTCCCCGCAAATGTGACAATTAATCTGACCGAGATTAGAACACAGTTGTTTCATTCGCGAAACGTTCACTGCCAACGATTCGCCAGAAGTTGTAAACGCATTTCCAGGATTAATATAAAACCGTGAGTTCGATTGGTACTCACAGGGTACGGGTCGTTACGCGTTCCTGACAAGTTCGTCACGACTATCGATATATCGTTCCGCTTAATGAATTTACCAGCGCGGATTTTGCCGGACGATAATTTTTCGAAACCACGCACGGTCAGAATTTACGAATTCAATAGTCGGAAGATAATTGATATCAATCGGAAACGCGTATCCAGGAACGAGGTTTGTTAAACGCGCGGAAAATAACGTTCAATTTTCAGCGATATCCGCAGCTATTAAGCTCGATGAAAAGTAAATCTGCCGCACCATCGGTGCACGATTGCGTTCAATTACGCGTGAACGATCTTTCGTGGCACGACTTATCATACGCGTTATTATCTACAATTTTTCTTTTCCATCGTTTTCCCAAATTCGAGCGTACGATCGAATAGCAGCTATTAATTGCTTCCATTATTAGACACGCGATATCTACTACTATTGATATCTGATACACCGATAGTATTTTTTGATAACAGTCGATAAAGACTTTAATCGAAACGTTTGCTGCGTTTGTTTAACTACCTTTTCCTATTTTTTAACTCTTTGCATCTCTAAACTTTTTTATGTTTCACAGGACTACTGTGAAAACTTAAAGTAGTATTTTGGAAAAAGTTTCACAGGACCACTGTAAAAATTAAAAATGTTATTTTGGAAACAAAAAAGGAAATTATAAATGTATCTGGCTTTTTATTTATTTGGTTAAGTGGCTTTGTTTTGAAACAAAAATTAATTTAAAATTTAACTCTTGAAGAAAATTACACACATAGTCATAGCGATACCAATGAACCGCAGAGGGTTAAATTATGCATAAGTGAAACCTATAATAGATGAAATATGGATCCTGTTGAACAGTAAATTTGGCTTCCATTTAATCTACAAGTTTCCATCACACGAAGCTAATTAATCACAAATCTCTACACCCTAAATTTTGAGAATCACGCTATTACACAAACGTTTATACAGGTACTAGCATGGTTCAGTCGGGATTTAGTTGGATCGGCGATCATTTCGACAGTGACAGTTTCAGTAGCGAGGTCTGATAACAATGTGAAACGTGGGATCCGATAACGGACGCCACGATTTTGCCTATCTTCGAGCGTTCACGACCAGCCTCTCGATCGACACTCGTGCACTTCAATCTGCAGTTCCTCGTTGGTGCTTCTAGCAGTGCCGATCTAGCTGATCGATGTATTCGACGACGATGGAGCCCTGGGAATTCGGTATCGATGCATCGACCGGCGGAAAAGCAATGTAACGCGTTCCGTTTCGAATCTAAACAAGAGAAGCAGACTCGCGTGTCTCCTACCACTTGATTGGTACGGATTGGTGAACGAGTTTCTGAGCGCGGATAATGTTAGCTTTGAAATCGTTGGTGTAGCTAAATTTTTCAGAGATATTGTGAGATGTCGAAAGAGAATTGTTTTGAATTTTTGAACCTCTGAACTTTTAAATTTTTTAATTTTTAAACTTTTAAATTTTCGAATTTTCAAACTTTTATATTATTGAATTTTCGAGATTTTGAATTTTTGAAATTTTAAATCCTTCAATTTTTAAAAACTTTAGAGTTTATATATCACAATATAGACCTTCTACAAGGAAGTATTGTACCCAAACAATTCCACTGCAGACAGCATTAAATAACTTTCCATTCTCATACCGGAATTCCTACTTCCTTTTCTTATATCCCAGAGTCATCGAACAAAAACATCCTACATTTTCTCCATCTTTGCCGCGCTTTTCAAATTAACACGAGCATTTATTTCACGCTAACCATAAAAAGTAACCGATTAATACGCGATCGTAGCATAATCAGAAGCAATTCTAAACTTCAAAGGAGGCAACCTTAACAGCTCATCCTTTGAAAAGACGCTTTGCGTTAGAAAGTCTGGCTTCTTTCATCTCCTTTCTTTCGCAAATCTTCCAACAGGCTTTAACCAGCGTTCTCTTCAACAGGACGCAAAAATCGGAACCCCTAACGGTGCGTTTAGCCTCGTCGAGGAAAAACGTTAGAGACAAACCGACTAATTATCGCAGAGTATATCCACACTGTTCGTCGAGTTTCTTATGCGGTGTAAAAATGGCTCAGATTATCGGTACAGTTATCACAACAAGCAGCATTGCGGTTCGCAGCTCGTCGCAACTGTTAAACCGCGTCCAATGGTTACGCAGAAAACTTTCAAACTTTGATGAATATTTGGAGACATTCTTAAATATTCTTAAACATTCTTAAACATTTTTAAACATTTTTAAACATTTTTAAACATTNTTGTGAGATGTCGAAAGAGAATTGTTTTGAATTTTTGAACCTCTGAACTTTTAAATTTTTTAATTTTCGAATTTTCAAACTTTTATATTATTGAATTTTCGAGATTTTGAATTTTTGAAATTTTAAATCCTTCAATTTTTAAAAACTTTAGAGTTTATATATCACAATATAGACCTTCTACAAGGAAGTATTGTACCCAAACAATTCCACTGCAGACAGCATTAAATAACTTTCCATTCTCATACCGGAATTCCTACTTCCTTTTCTTATATCCCAGAGTCATCGAACAAAAACATCCTACATTTTCTCCATCTTTGCCGCGCTTTTCAAATTAACACGAGCATTTATTTCACGCTAACCATAAAAAGTAACCGATTAATACGCGATCGTAGCATAATCAGAAGCAATTCTAAACTTCAAAGGAGGCAACCTTAACAGCTCATCCTTTGAAAAGACGCTTTGCGCTAGAAAGTCTGGCTTCTTTCATCTCCTTTCTTTCGCAAATCTTCCAACAGGCTTTAACCAGCGTTCTCTTCAACAGGACGCAAAAATCGGAACCCCTAACGGTGCGTTTAGCCTCGTCGAGGAAAAACGTTAGAGACAAACCGACTAATTATCGCAGAGTATATCCACACTGTTCGTCGAGTTTCTTGTGCGGTGTAAAAATGGCTCAGATTATCGGTACAGTTAACACAACAAGCAGCATTGCGGTTCGCAGCTCGTCGCAACTGTTAAACCGCGTCCAATGGTTACGCAGAAAACTTTCAAACTTTGATGAATATTTGGAGACATTCTTAAATATTCTTAAACATTCTTAAACATTTTTAAACATTTTTAAACATTTTTAAACATTCTTATAAAGAATATGGATATTTCAATGAATGTATAACCCAAGACGCAAAATCGTCGAGGTTCGAATATTCGCTTCCTCTGACCCGTATCAATTTATTAAAATCCGGAAGAGAAAGATCGGAAATCGGTGAGTTCGGAAATGGGAGAGACGAATATTTGTCCACGTCGAAATATTCACACGTATGTTCGGCGAATGAAGAATACTCGTTATTCAACATTAGACTACGTGTCCATTTGAGAGGTGGTGTGTACCATTACGGACGAGGAAACAAGGCTGTGTCGCTCTCGAGCGACCTGTCGCAGAATATTCTGTCCATTTGAGAGCTTTTTCACGATAGTTGCCCTCGAGAGTACTTTGAAATCGAGAGTATCCGATACTCTCAATACTCTGTCCACCGCTAAGTTTGACACTCGAGAGTACATCGCGATAGTTCTACTCTCAAATGGATACGTATCCTTAGATAAATGCTGAATGTACGTAGATCCAGCTTTTATCGAGCGTTTTCGTACGAATGAGAACGAGCAGGGACACATTTCTAAGCATCTGTCGTTAATTCGCGAAGAGCGACAATTTTTAAAGACGACGCTCATTCGTCACCACTGAATGCATACGAGTAAGAAATTTCAAATTTTCAAAGCATCGATCTTGCGAACATTTGGGGTTAGCTTCGAGACAGGTTCGAAAGAAAATTTTCGCGTTCCTTGATCTATCAACGGTTCGAGAAATATTTACAAGCATTTGTGAATTTGTTGAAGCGGATACACGGCTTAAGACACTGTAACGATCAGGCTAAACTACCGCGGAGATATTCGCTTTGCCTCTCGCTATCCGAAGAGAAAACGAGCCTGTCCTCCGGCGGAGACAGACCAGGATTCGAGTTGAAGATAAAAATCATCGAAACGACGTTATATTTTTAGGTATTCTCGTGATTTCCGCGATACAAGTAAGGAACAGTAAGCGCGCCAGGTTGGCGCCACTGAGCCATTCGCGTTTCATTCTCGCCAAGACGACCAAGCAGCCTTGAACCAACCTTCCGAGACAGCCTTGCTCGACCGTTTTCCACACCTGTTCATGCGAATGGTTTGTACCGAGAACGAACATTTCGTGTCGTTCATTTCGATTCGTCAAAGAGGTACGGTACGTGCTATCGATACAAAGCGCTCGCCAAGCAAGGTGTTAAGTTGCTTAAGGATATGATGATGAAGGAAGATGATGGCGAAGGGTGTGGTTTAGCTAAATGGTTGAGAAATACCGAAGGTAGGTATCGTGGTATTGGCTATACGTGAAGTTTTCTAGTTCTGTACTCTTTTGGTTATTAAAGTGAGTAAATTTAATTTATATTTAGAATTTGATGCTATTATATCTCGGCACGTTTAACACTAGAGCTACTAACAATAAGGTAGTTAAAAAGACCTATTGGTAATTTTTCGTAGAGATTTTATAAATATACTTCGGTGAGTTTTGAGGAATTTTTCGTGATTTTATATTAAAAGATAAAGATTTGCCTTCCTTGCATTATTTTTTCATACCGTTTATTTTTATTTAATCGTTGGTAGTGGTAATGTTAAAATTACATAGTTATAAATATTCAGACGTCAATTCGAAATCGTTAGTAATTATTCTCGACATTTTACATAAGAAATATAATTATAAAAAAATGAGAAAATAAAACAGTAAAAAAAAAAAAAAGAAAATATACCAAAAACGTAACACGTGTATAAGAAAAGAGAAAGTTAAAGAAAAATATTCTCAAGGTATACGGATGAGATACGAAAGAACGTCCTTACAAAATTGCATTCCATATTGAAACACACAAACCAAGCGGAATATTGAATTAACCATCGCGTATCTTTACCAGTGACTAATCGTTCAGCACCACTTTAAACAATCTTCATTTACACCCGATGCCCAAGAAGTTCATCCATTCTCTCACGATCCACCATTTATCACCAGAAACGGTATTGCAAGTTTTCTTTGTGTTGGCGTGTTTCAATTCGTAACGTGGCATCGTCAACGGGAACGAGAAGCTGCGATAAGAGTTCCGATGAGACAATGCTTTTACCCCTCCGACGAAAACGAGACCTGTCCCACAGGACGTCAGCCGACAAAATAAATTTTCGCGTCACGTCGTGGAAAAGAAACGGAGACGTGCAACCGGTATCGATATATCAAGGGAGACTTAAGTCTTCTGGGAGATGAACTAGCGTTTCGAGCTCGAATCGTGGAAATTTTGTAATATTGCTTCAAAAACCAAACATTATGTCACTGGCTGAAGTCATGCAGGGTGGCTGCTACACATTTCTGAATTGTAACCAAAGAGTAGACCTGTACTGGGTAAAATTAACCGCTAGACCGATAATTTTTATGCAAATTCATATTTTTGAGACTACAGCAAAAAAAGAAAGAAAGAAAAAAAAAAAATAGAATCTCCGTGGAAAATTATTTCATGGAGTAGATATTATAAAAAGCGCTATTATTTGTATGTGTATATATATATTTATGTTACGGGCATTGTGTGAAATTTTAAATCTTTAAATATTATATAAATGCATAAAAATTCGCAGTCTATTAATCAGCTATTAGAAAATAAACTTAGAGACGCATAGAAAGACATCCTTGGAACTTTCTTTCGACTCTTTTAACCCTTTGCGATCGACAACCAGAACATTCCCGACACGATAATTTTATTATTTATTATCGTTGAAGGTGGACGCCAAGGCGATCAAAGTTCAACTTTTTCTTTCTAAAAAATTCATTTAATATCGAATTGATTTTACGATCATCCTGTACCCAAGATTCATCGGATAACTGATAGTTATACGAAAATTGAAATTTCAATATTAACGAGAGATAAATATTCAAACTTCTTTCAACCTCAAAGGGTTAACAAATTCAGTGTATTGCAATATAATGCAACTTGCCAGTCAGCCTCTGTGAAAGAAGCATTGATTATGATCTTTTACCGAAAATAGTCTGCTTCACAAGCTTTGAAAGTTTGCGTGGAAAGGCGAAAGGGTATGGGAAGTCCGGGAGGTATTATCCGGTAGATACCTCGACACTGTTTTCGCGTGGACAACGATCCTGATGGTTAAATCGAGCGTGAATTGCAACATTGATTTATGAGCGGAAAGAAAGATGCGGATAGGGAAGTGGGAAATTATGACACCTTTTCTATTTGCTGCTCCAAGTATTATATTTTCGAATGATTTTGTTCCTAAGAGTTTTCATTTCGTTGATGGTTCTGATAAATTTTGAATATTACTTTTAAGTTGATATCGAATATTAGAATGTCATTTAAAAATCACGTATAAGCTAATACGTGTAAATATACTTTATATTTCAACTTTTAAAAAAATATACACCCAAAAAAGCAGCGAAATTTAAATCTAGAATTTATACGTTCACCAACTACCCTATCAATGCAGCGATAAATTTTTCCTCTAAAATTCCCAATTATATAATACAATAAATAAAAAATATTAACTATAAAATTTCAATACTCCCTAATCAATAATCTTTTACTCGTGGATCTCTCCTTTTTTTCCAAAACTTTNGGATAAATTTGTCCTCTAAAATTCCCAATTATATAATACAATAAATAAAAAATATTAACTATAAAATTTCAATACTCCCCAATCAATAATCTTTTACTCGTGGATCTCTCCTTTTTTTCCAAAACTTTAACAACTACCCACATTTTATTTTTTCCTCTTACCTTTTACTTCTCCAACCACGCTAATCAACGGACCAAAAACACAGCACACTCGCGATAATCAATTTATCATCGGTTACAAGACGAAAAAGAGCGGAAAGTCGCGAAATTTCGGACAATTTCCGGACAGATACGTTTGACGATCGCCAACAAAGAATTGCCAGAGTCTCGTCGTACAGAACGAATGAAAACAATACTAGTCGGGACCACTGTCGGTATTTTAGCCAGACAATACGAGCGATCGCATTCGTTAACGGAACGACTGGTCGTGGGACCAGACAGAGCGTGGAATTAATTTTTTCGGCTTCGACGAATGTCGTCCATCGCGACCGACTTTTTCTCTACACCGTGTGAAGCGTAAAAAAAGAGTGAACGAACCGTCCCACCGGTATTTCGCGAGAGCCACGTGTATGACTCGGGATAAATCCGATTAACAGGTGAACGCCGGTATATCTAGTTGTCGAAGCGAACGGTGTGACGCTGTCAGATTAACACAGCGACGCTTTCGGTGATACTCCGAGCATGATGTTTGGGCAGTAGAAGTTTGTCCCAACGTGTTCTACATCCAATGTCTTTATTTGTTATTGTTTCTGCTGTTTCCTTTATTGGCAATTTTTTTTAATTATCTAAAACGTAGGATCAATGCGTTTGGAGTGGCGACAAGTCTCGTGATTAGGGGTATTCGTTGAACTTAATGGTTGGTCTGAGAAAAGACGAACTGTATTCTCTCTCACGTGTATTGCATACCACTGATCAAAAGTTTGGAAACATTACATATTCTAAAAAAAATAAACCAACTTCGTAAATTGTAATCGAAATAAATCACCACGGTCACACAGCGGTATGCCTAACACCAACCTATCGATCCAAGTATCGTGGGAAGCAACGAAAACAGCCTCTCTTCAACTTTTCCCTAGGAAGCAGACTCGCTTCAAACGCACCCTTCAAGTCGCGATAATCACGAGCAGGGTGATTTCCATGCACGAGGGGTAGAGGTAGCAAGATTTGATAAAAAGCAGCCATGTCGAGCCAAGGAAAGGCGACGCAGAGTAAAATCATAAAGAGCATTTACGCGTAACGGAAATCCTAGCGGTGCACGGCGAAGTTAGTCAAACGCCAGCTCAGACAGATGGTAAAATAATGGCTTTTCCGGCTGGCTGGGCAACCGAGACCGCCGCGAGGCCATGATAAAAGCCGCTTCGGCGTAGCTTTGATAAAAACCACCGCCCTCGCGTGATTATTAAATACTGGAAACGTGTGCGCGAGCGCACAGCCTCCTTGACGACGAGAAAAATAATCGCGAGCTCGCCAGGATCTCTCTCTCGAGCGTTCTTGCGCTCGAACACCTCAGGCAGGGTGCTTTTTCAGCGGTGAGCTGTTTGCGGATCCCAGAGAGGTAGAGAGAGAGAGAGAGAGAGAGAGGAAAAGGAAATTGTTGATGCGCGGAAGATCCTTTTGAGACACAAATGCATGGGGTTTTGTTGCCAGTGTTATTTTAACGAAGAAGATGGTTGACGACAGATAGCTGTATGGTAAGCAAGAAACATTGATATTTATTTAAAATTGTATCCTCTGCTTGTGAAACCGTAGAAATTTGTAATGAAATTTATTGTAACCGAATTAATTTGGTATGGTTAGTATTTTGAAAGATAGAAAAATCTTGATGGTAAAAAGGTGGAAAAGAACGATGTTAAATTAACTTGGTATAATTTTTTTTTTAAGATAAATAATCTCGACGATAAAAAATAAAAAAGAGCTGTTTCTGCTCGATCGAAAGATTTAGTAAACTCTTGTTTACAGTAAATAGAACTCAATGAACACTACCGTTTATAAGTAATTGATCATTTTATAGAATCGCGTCAAAAAGTTTGTATCAAGATTATAATTTAAATACCCCTGAGTAGAATGAATATAAATTTATACGATTGACACAGAAGAGTAATCTTCTAAAACGAGTGTAAGAGAGAAATAATGTGATAAAAATTCCATTGAGATGCCTTGTTTCAAATATATTTCGTATAATTTAGATAAACTGGTGGTCAAACACTTACGAACGGTGGCGTATATTTTAATGCAAAGAATTTTAAAAGACACCAATCCGTGCAACTGAAACTTGAAGAATACATAAAGGATTGGATCTTCTCTCAAGTTTTAAACCGCAAGAATCTTGATTGCTCCTAAGTAGCCTGTGTACAGACGTTCGTATCGCAACCACTCGTCTTAACAGCGACTGCTCTCAAGGATGACAACGTAACGTCGCTCGCAACGATCCAGCTCTTGCCCGTTCCCACGCCGCCTGGTCGAGTTCTGCGTTCGACGCGACCTTTGCAGACACTCGGCTCGATTAACGAGTCCTTACTATCGACTTCGTGCGGCTGGCAGGTGTTGAGGCCGCGGTGCACAGGGTGCGGCATTTTGGCCCTCGCCGAGTCGCAGTCGCTCCTATCGCTTATGGTCGATAATGTTTCATTCATAAACTGACCGATATAACGGGGATGGTAGACGTTTGGGTATAGGACTCCAGGAGGATGAATTTGTCGGCGATTTGGATGGATGGGTGGAAAGGATGATTGATTTATTAGCCAGAGACGATGTACCCTCGAGGTAGGAATTCAAATTGCGGTAATGATGAAAGATGAGAGAGGTGAAAATAATATAGTAAATGAAGTTATAGAGGTAGTGATATCTTCATGATATTAAATTCACTAATATCACGATTTGGTTTCTGTATTTTATAAACTGTACAATTATATTTTGTTATTAACTTTTGCTAACGCTGTTGGGAAATAAGATCTTGCTCCTTGCGATAAAATAGATACTGGATTGAATATCAGAATTTAATTAAAATTAAGGTAAGTATCGTAACTCGCGGATTCGTAAAAAAAAATCTTGTTTTTTCGTACGAATTTGTAATGGTTGGGCTGCATGAAGCAAAATAAAAAAAATAAATACATATGGATTGAAAACTCTGTATCTGTGCTATTGTATATAGAGGGAGTCGATTTTTATATTCGAGCGGAACTTAAGAACTACCGAACCGATCTTCCTCGAATTTTAAAACATTATTCATGAATACTCTAGGATGGACGTAGAGTATGTAGCATGTCTCAAAAACGCGTTATTAATATATAATTAATATGTAAATTTTTCTGTCTGTGCAACTGTTCTACAGACCACGCGATCCGCGTATACGATCTATTTCGCGAAACTTGTCGCGAGAGGACTGAGTTACCGCGGATATATTATCTTAAAAGATAATTCTAATAAACATAAATTAGTCACGTTAATATCTCGAGCGAAGCCAAGACAGCGGATGCTGGTCATTAATAAAACTAAAGTTAATTATTTAAAAAGCAGACGGCATCATCGATTACAAATAAGAAAATAAGGATTGTTTCTCCTTTCAACGATATAACTTGAATCTCAGTCAGTATATAACTGCATCAATATAGTTGACTGGACGTGGAAAGAAAACGAGCCATGGACAGCACTGTTCCATAACACGCCTCGCGTGTCCGTATTTTCATCTTCTCCGTCAGCTTTGTCGAAGCACCTCACCGACGCATCGATCCGCTTGTCGCCGCGTCCGAGAAAGCCGGACGACGCGATATTTTCTGCATTTCTAGCTGCGTGCTCGGCTGTCTGGCTGCATAATTAAACGGAACGGGCTGACCTCCTTTCAATCCCGCCTCGAACTGAAACAATCGTCTTCGCGCGCCATCGAACTCATTGTGCACCGCTTTATCTCGCGCGCGAACCTTCGAACGAGGTGACAGCTGGAGTATTGCGCGGCTGTGACAAGTATTTCCATGCGTTCATTTTTTATACGTTCAAGATCATTCGTTTCACTTCTTTGCATTTTTTTTTTTTTTTTTTTATCGTTGGAGGTGGTCTACGGTAGATTAACTAAAATCACCAAAGCCAAATCACCGAGCGAACTGACTCGCTCGAAAGACCAAAAGACTCTCTTCCCCTAACGGATAGGCACATGGGTCTGGTCTCTGTCCCTCGTCAGGAGGCGCAGGCGAAACTATAAACCGACCCAAAATGCCTACATTAATAGGCGTGGGAGTTTTATAATGTAGTAATATTATATTGTAAGTAGAGAATAGCTTGGTGTGTGTGAGAGAGAGACCCCTCATAAAACCTAGATCTCAAGTTTTCGGGCGCACCAATACGATGGGACCTCGTTTCAAATTGGTTCGGCCTTTAGTCGGAAAATAATATAAACGAGCCAAGGAAACGTAGTTTTTAGTTAGTTTTTAAGTCAACCACTGTAAAAGCACTTATATATAAACTATAATACTATTCCTACAATATTCAGTTAGACGCTATATTGTAGCGTAACTCAATATTATATTGAGTTTAGATGCACCGATTTTATAGAGACTACTTTTACATCCGCACGAGTCGGTTTCTAAAACTAGAAAAAAGATGTGCTAGGTATAGGAATACGGCCAGACGCAGAGCAAATCTTGAGATTAATTAGTTGCACGCAGATGTATCAATAGATGTCACGATTAGGTCACTACCCAGCACTCAGAAACGAATTCGCTCAATTTCTTCGACGCGAGAAACATTTCCGTAGATGGTCGCATATCAGAATCCAGGAGCTATCGAATTAAATCCCGTTTAAACAAGCCTCTGCTTCTCTAACTTTCCCAAACTCTCTTATAAAACGGCTTAAAAGCGTCAAGCTCTTGCCCGACTCGCCGGATTCATTAAAGTTGAGGACACGGTAGCGAGGATTCAAAGAGGGCCGCCGGTGCGGAGTGATCGCGTTGACAAACGAGCTATAAGTAGCCTAATCGAGTCTCCGACTGCCCGGGGAAAGGAAGGGCGCGTTCCGCAGGAAGAGCAGAGAGGAAAGGGCGACAGCCCACCCGCATTCGGAATTCACCCTTGACAAACAGTCTCTGACGATTAAATCAATCCAGAAGACAAGGTTGTCTCGTTGCGCGTGTCCGTAAACATTGCTTCGATTAATATTGCACAGTTTGCAATTGTTTTTCAGAATACTTTTTAGAAATAAATAAGGTGACTCAAGGTTAACCTACACCAATCGTAAATTACGTTTGTTTAACAAGAGTTTAACAAAAAGTTTCCTAATTTCTTTTTATGCGACACTGTTCAAAGGATTTACTGATTACATTTTTAGTAAAACACCGAATTACGAAGAGTCGAAGTAATCGTTGCGACAAAATCTTGCGTTGTAAATATTGAAAAGTATAAACGAGTACGCATAATCTGAAAATTGACAATATTTGTATAATTTTATTATTACAGTTCGGCGAAGAAATCGAATTTCACGATCCAATCTAATAAAGAGTCCAGCAACTTTTTAAGATACCTCGTTTATGCAAGCCAAGACCATAATGCGTTAAACACTCGTTAAATCCCACCGTACCGATCGCTAAATCTGATCCCATTTCATCCCCCTTTTTTTCCCACATTTACTCTTTCATATTACTCGTTTGTAAGATGAAGAATTTAAACCAGCAGCCGTGTATTCTCATTTTAAAATGTATCAGATAACACTCGGAACGTGTTCCAGACGATGAAAGAGAAAAGAGGGAGGGTGAAACGACCTTCGACGAGCAATTGATTTTGGACGTACCATATTCCCGTACCTCGTCCACTTTTCACCGATCGCCGGCTGAAAAGGAGCTCGATCTATTAAACTAGCAACGCACGGTTAAACGATCGACAACCGTTTGCTCGTTTAAATTGCTTTTGGCTCGACGAACGTTCCTTCGACGACGATTTTAGCGCTTCGCCGATCAATCCGATCGATTAACCGGTTATACCTTCTTTGAGGCTGGTAATTACGCTAAAACAAGCTCGACCGTCCGTTCTTTCTGTTAATCGTAGCCGAGAGAAGAAACTGCTCGAAGGACTTCGTGTTCCTTCGCGTCGACGATAATGTCAGCGTTGCTACGTTTGTCCTGAATGGGAAATTTGAATTCTTTTCGACGGCAGACGTCTCCCCTTTTGCACCGCACGAGTCTTGGCTACCGATCATAAAACGTTTAACGAGGTTCGCCTTGAATTTCGTTGTCGGTAATTAGCCGGACGGTGGGCGTTCGAATCGACCAGAGACGTTAATCGACTAAGTGACCGCTTCCCTTGAGACTTAATTGCACGTCGCGGTGGACACCTAACCGAGCAACGAACGGCCACGAACGGGCCATTTTTACGTACGAATCCATGGATATTATTCGATTCCGTGTTTGTTTCGAACATGCAGCCTGATTACGATCGAAAACAAAGGATGTCGAAGAATACGATGAAAAAACAACTTTCCAGTTTTCCAACCCTTAGCTTTTTCAAGCGACTTTTTGAAAATTCTACTTTAAAAAGGTTTGGCAGACGGCGTTGAACGATTAAACTTAATATTTTTGGAAGAAGCGTACGAACACCGGAAAGGTATAATAGCGCGTAAAAATTAGCATATTAAAATATGAACTTTGTATTATTTACAGATTTGAGGAAAGACAAAGATTTCGGAGTTTATTCACGGTTATATGAAATATCTCAATTTTAACTTGGTTTCTTTATCGCGATATATATTTTAAGACTTTTTTTCACGAGCCATAATCTAGAAGGCAGATTTTAGAAATATCTACTTATATAATTTATTACTTTGCAAAAATCAAAAAAATATATATAGAAAGATGAGATAAATTTATAGAAATAATATATACAAAAGATGTTAGTTTACGACCAAATTATATTCCTTTCAGCATCCGCACACGATGTGTATGCGTAGGTGTTTTCTAATATATCATCATCGATTGTTTCATTAAATAGATGTTTCCACGATAATCGAATACAGCGCACCAGTAATGATCGCTCCTTTGCCACGAACGATCAATTTTATTTCATTTTCATCTGTCCACGACTGATATGATTTAAAATATCACGATATCTAAATCGACTGGTGCCGTATGGCGACAATGAATGAGCGCGTCGATGCAGGAAGCAGGCGATTAATAAAGATAATTGTTCGACGGTCGCTGTTCGGTCGTTGCGACGATTTTTGTTCGTCGTAATTTGGATCGAAATGAAATGGCGCTCTTTGAAGCGCCAATGGATATAACGCTGCACCGGAAATCAGTTTTCCACGAGGATTTTCAGCGCGTGGCAGTGTTAACGTGGTTTTTTAAATGGTCCTAACGAGATGAATTATCAGAGATCGAGGAAACAGAGTTTTGTTCCATAATTTTCATCATTGTATGATAATGAATTTCGTCAGAGATTTAACAAGATTTATTTTTTTGCTATAGATAAATGGTGATTATGATACCAGTTTAAATATAAAATCTAAGAATGCTGAATTTGTTATTTATTTTGTGTTGTATCGATTTACACTATTGTAATACATATTTTTTTTTTCTATTTGTTTTTTTTTTTATTTTTATAATCGAACGATTTAATACCATTGTAAAGACATAGTTCAGTTTGCATAAACGTAGAAATCGAAATATCTCGAAAACTATATAACATGCATAGATTGGATTCGATAAAGCTGATACAATGTAGAACTTTGTAACGAAAAAATCTGCTCGTTTCCAATCTTTCTAGAATAGATTCGATTCCGTAACAGAGTTTCACAAATCCAGTTCCGATCCCGAAAGATTTCGATATTATTCGTCTCAATATCTAACGAGAATCCAAAAGCAATTCAATTTACTAAGAAAATAGGCACGAAGGGTTTCCCGAACAATTGATTCAATTACTATGTTTTGAGAAGTCGAAGCGGATTCCAAAGGCGTCTTTCGTTAGAAAATGGTACAGCGCGTCAATTAATTCCGGCACGAGTATTTTCCCAAGCATAAACCAAACGATCCAGTCACGAACCTAGTATTATAATATGTCGTAAAACCGGTACCTTAATTTTCGTGTTGTTCCTTGCGAATATTCTCCGTCTTGATTTATAGAAGTTTCAAGACCGTACTTTAATGACCACTGTACATTCATCGCATTTGTTAATTTTGGAGAAACGAGCACCGATAAAAATTTAATTTAATTGAGATATAAAACGTCCGTAATAAAACCGTCAGAGATGGATATCACTTTAAACAAATAAAACAAATAAATAATAATAAATAATAAATAATAATAAATAATAATAACTAATAATAACGGTAACGGATCTACATCTTCAACGAATTCTCTATCAATNTAAATAATAATAAATAATAATAACGGTAACGGATCTACATCTTCAACGAATTCTCTATCAATGCGATCATCAAATATTTCACTTTTCAAAAGATCATATCAATGGACAGTTCTCGAATCGCTTCAACCCGCCGTCCTTCAATCTCAAACGATCTCTTCATCCCCCATAATCCACCCCAACTATCTTACACTCACCTTGTAACACGTTCCAAGCCGAAAATACCGAGCGAGGCATACAAGAATATCTTTTTATTTACGTGGTCGTAAAGCAATCTACGGGCCAATCTATCCTCCACGATCCTCTTGAATCTCGAGCAGGTCTAAGGGGATATTTGTCAACCTTTATTTTGTTTCCCCGGACAGACAAATCCCTCGAACGAGCCGCGGGACGTGGAACACGTACGGGAGATATAAATGAAGCGAACACGAGGTTGTTCGCCTTCTTCTCCGCGACCAAATTCCGGTTAAGACACCGCAAAGGGGCTTCGTTTCAGTTTAAACGATACCCGCGGGGGTGAGGGTGGGCAGACGTGTCTGGCTTCGCGTCTACGCTCCCTGGCTCGTTAAATCGATATCTCGCAGTCGCCGCGTGGTTGTTCCTCTAGCTTTCGAGCTTGGTCGCCACGTCGCTCCGTTAAATCGGCGAAAAATGACACGGTGATAATTATGCTAACGAGCCGTGTAACTTGCGACCAGTCCATTTTTCGCTGGAACGGTGTTGTTGATGGATACGTGTTGCAATTTTAGTAATTGCTATCGAACGCTTTCTTATTTTCAGCTTTCAATCTCTTTCGTGTCATCTTTCTGTAATTAATCCTATAATTAATTTCTATTCTTATATTTATAATTTCGTGTCTCGGTGTCTGATGTGTAACGTCAAGGAAATCTAAAGGAGTATAGTTCGCTTAAGTTCCGAACCTGAAGATTCTCCGTTAAAAAAGTTGAAAAAATAAGCAGGAATCGAAATTTGTGTTTCGGTATTAGATTTTCCAAGCGTGAAATTATTTCGTAAAAGTAGCAGGTTGAAGTAAATGTACCCGTGTTGCGAGTTTAAGCAACGGCGAGCTTTAAAGCTAAGGCAAGAAGAAATTAAGAAGTTCCATCGGTGTGTTTTAACTTCGTAGGGATGCAAACGTTAATAGATTATGAATGAAACTATTTCATCGCTCGAGCAAGATTTTACCGTTCCGCTCGACACTCGATGCAATTACATTGTTCCAATATTTGAATTCCATAACTATACACGCGCGATCGCTTTGAAATTCAGGAACGACTGTTTCTATGAAATTGTACTTTCAAAGTACGAAAATTTTCATACTATCGTTTTCTCAAAAATTGTTTTCTTTTTTTTTTCGTTTTCTGGTAACAAAATTAACGAGTGAACATTCGCTAATCACGAGCTCGATTGAAAACCTACTGTTTTGTTGATTTTAACCAGCCAGAGAATGTTTGGAAAACTAAATACGATGTAAAATATTCCGAACCGAAGCATCTACCGCGTGCAGAATTATTCCGAAATGCGTATCGTGTCGAATACAGCCAGAGTAACGCCAAAGAATTCCGTTCGAAATTCTCGCTTTTTATTTCCCCGCAAATTCGTCCTCTTTCCGTGATCTAACTCGCACGATCGACGTTACAATCGCTGTCGAGCAGAAACGAATATAAAATGAAAAATTGTTGCCTATTGGAGCAGCGGCAAAAGAAACGATACAGAAAGGCAGATTATTTTTTTGAAAAGCATAAAAATGTTTGTCTTCGGGTTAGCGACTTGGCGAGGAACATATTACTTTCCGCATTCGTTCGGTGAAGATCACTAATTTCTTGAAACGGAAATGTCTGCAGCAATATTTCGATGCAAGTAACGCACTACTTTTTTTTACTTTTCCTTCCAATAAAACATAACGTATTACCATTTCTTGCAAGTCTTCAAAAACTCAAAGCTAACTCGTTGATTGCCACACCCATTCTACAAAACCACGAATAAAGTAATTTAAACGCTTTATGACACATTAATTACTACACGTGGTTATAACAAAACTGACTATATTAAAAATTCCACGGTTGTTACCATTTATCTAGTTCAAATTCTTCGACTAATACTGCCGCAGTCTGTCACTGACGACCACTACGGCGCAATGTAAACAGTTCAGGTTCGGGTTAAGTCTTCGAACCAAAGATATCACGATTATATACTTTTAACAAAATATGAATTCCAACGTTGACCAAATAGTATGCCACGGAGTTAATCAGAAATTTGAGCAACACTCCAGTTACGATTTGCACGAGTCAACATAAATATAACCATTAAAGTGAAACAATCCCAACGCAGGACACTTTATGCTGAAACGATCGAAAAAACACGAAACGCTGCAGAAGAACCGATCCCGTCCAACCTACCCCACGTTCAACTATAACGAAGCACTTCGTTTCTTGGCACCACGATCCAAAGTTTCGAAGCTATCGCATACAATAACCGCGTCCGGGCGGGTCAGCTCTGACGCAACAAATTTGCGCGGCAATGGGCCGGAAGCACGAAAGCTTTAATTACTTTCGCGCAGGGCACACACGCTCGGCCGACAACTTCGCCGGCCGGATACATTGCAATTTCCGGAACGAGGTTTCGGCTGCGGAGCTGTTCTCGGCGTACGCGCGATTGGAAAGCCCTGGCCGCGAATAACGAGCTGTAATTTGCACGTAAATCGACGGGTGTTTCCCTGGCAGCTGGTCGTCCGCGTCATTCGTAGCGAACCGGCCAGGAATTGAAAAAGGGCGTTCTTGCATTTCGAAAATCGAAACTCTGCTTCAGAAAGCTTCCACAGACCGAAGGTTCTTTCGCCGATGTACCTTTCGAAGTTGCCGTTTCTAAGAGAACGATACCAGTTCGAATCGTGGCGGCAGGACGTGGACGAAGGGGAGGAGATCCTGAGGAGCCTGTTTCTCGCTTTCCTTCAATCGCTATCTCGTCTGGGTTAGGTCGGAAAGGAGCTCGTTTACGAAGTACCGAGCGTGCTTCTTTGTGCAGAGGGTAATAAGGATACGGTTCGATGGAGGAAGTTGGATAAAATATTGAGTTCGGTGAAAGTTTGTTAGTTGGAAGAAGCGATGGTAACGGGGAGTGGTTTGTTCGACCTATTTTTCATATTTAGCGCCGTCGACCGTTCAAAGTGTTTTAGGTACCAGCGTTTTATTGTTGCGTGCTTGTTGCGTAGTTTAACGCTGAAACAAGCAATGATCGAAGCATACCTATTTCCAGCAAAGAAATTACGATAGTAGGTATTTGAAAAAAATATATAATGCAGGAGAAACGAATATTTAACCACATATTTTGATAGAAAATTACGGAGAATACGCAAGAGAATATGCAAGGTTAAAAATTTATAGAATTGTTTGAAGCTGTCGATGATCGACGTATGTTTATTTATGTCAAAGGAACCGCGATAATAGATATGCGAAAAAATATATAATGGAAGCGAAACGAAATTTTAACCACGCGTTTCACGGTAAATTACGGAAAATGTTAGAAACTGGACGGGTAAAAATTTATAGAACTTTTTATGAGAAATTACGAATTGGTTGTTCGATCGCTTTGGTAGTTTTAGCGTTAATATTTCTAGTATCGAGCGTAGGAATTCTAAGCGGTTACGTGTTAGAAATATTGTAACGGTCACGCGATGGTAATGTGAATATATTATCGCAGAATATGTATTTCTTCTAATTCTTTTAATTTGATACGTAAGTTTAAATGATAAATAATTACTGTTTCATAAATTCCTCCGGATGTTAATTTGATTAAAAGGACGTTGCGGAATAAATCGTTCCCTGTTTCATTTAATTTTTCTTTCGCGATAGTGCACCGCAGCCGTTGTAACATTTTATCCAAACGTTAGCAACGGCGAGCGTTAACGATTAAAATTGTGGCTAACGCGTTGAAAATGCAAGCATCTCTTGAGAATTAATGCGTCTTTCCTGTTCCTATCCGCACCCTGAAAAACCGTGCAGCAAGAAACGTAAAACAGTTGTTGGAAAAATATATTTAATAACGCAGTGCATTTTATACTCGGTAACGCTGCAACGCGAGTCAACAAAAAATGTTTACCTCTGCTTCGACTGTTTAAAGAATTCGCAAAATTTTAATCCACAGCGCACAGAGGTCATCGCGATTATACTTCCTAAAGTATTAATTGCGAAACAATTTTAATTCCAATCCGAAACCACAAAATCCAACGACAATATTACATTTCTGTCAAACTCGATACGGCTGTCAAAATAAACAAAAATTTCCCGATTATTCAAATCACTCGATATCCATGTAAAATCTGTGTAAAAAATCTTTCGTTTACAAAATTGACGTTTTCCAATCATTTGAAACGCGAATACACGCGTCCATCCGAATTACATTGTTTAAAAAGTAACACGCGAACAATCCTACGACGCGATGTCGCTATCGGTAATCGAAAATATGACAATGAGAGGCGAAAATTTGATTTCGGAAAGGCAGAGACAAGCGAATATTATTGTTTCAGGCGTTCCGCTTTAAGGCACAAAAAGGCTGCTACAATCTCGGTTTCCAGACGTACGCTCTCACCCAGATGGATATACCTGTACATCGGAGTGGCGCAGGTAAATACAGGTGCGCGTTGACGGCTCTTTGTCATCCGTGGCTGGCCTTTTGTTAGAAATCTTCGCATCCCTTTCGGCTCGCACGATTCTTTCCTCTGAATGAGAAGAGGCTTAAGTCGGAACCGCGACAGTTACGAATATTATCTGGTCGCGTGCGCGGTTGTAATAAAATAAAGAAATTTAATATCGAGGTAGACGTTGTATCAGAATTGTTCGTTCCCTTTTTCAAGTTTATCTTTGGTTGCATTATCCGAGCCATTTTTTCCTTTTTTCTTCAAAACGGTACAAGTGGAATACATTTTTATTCGGAGATACTTTAAAGCTCGCATTTTAATTTAACAGCTGAATTTATATTATTATATTTGTAGGAACGTAAAAAGATTCTCGATTTTAATAATACTACTAGCAGAAAGAAATTTTATTTTGATATTTCATTTATACAACTTTTTAAAAACAGAGGTAGGTGATGTTTGAAATTGTTTGAAATTCAACTTTACTGAATTTAACGTAATTACTAAATATTTCAGAAACAATAGTACAGTGCGATGGAACAAGTATTTTCTTCTTTGTTCGAGCGTAACAACATTCGAAACCTGTAAACGTTAATGAAGTTGTGGAAATGGTTGAACCGCGGTAATCTACTGCGTTTAAAAAAAAATTACACAAAAATTAAACCCACAAATTCAGAGGTGATTCGCGATATCTCAAAATGATATCAATAAGAATACAAATATTAAAATTGTGATAAAATGAAGCTATTCTTTAAATCTTAGCTACGTATTCGAGAATCGACCTTTTACCCCAGTTCCATCTCAAAAGTCAAGGCACTCAAAAGGGTTTGTATCGTACGACAAGTTCTTTTCGAACTACCTAACGGTACAGTGGAAAAGTAAAATTGTCTGGAAGGAACAAGTCCGGAGCCCGAGTCGAACGGCGATCAGATTTACTTAATTAGAAGCGGAAACATCGTCGATGCATATTCAATTCCTCGCCGGTGGATGTAATTAGAAGCGGAGCTCTGATGAACTTAAAACGGAATCGTTACCTTCGAACCGGCCGCGTTTCCATTCTGAATATAACTCGTAAGTATGCGGCGTGAGCGGCAATTATATTCCGACGAGTCGACGTCCAACTTTTTCCACAGCGATCCGTTATACGTTTTAAATGGCGAGTCAATTAATTCTCGCCGGGTTCATTAGCCTCGTCAACGAATAATTGAATTCGGCCGTGAATTCGTTTCGCTCGGACCATGGACACTTGAAAAACCGCGAATTGTTAACCGACGCTGAAATAAACTCAACACGTGGAACAAACGTACCGATTTCGGGTTGAAAAGGTGTTTACTCGTTGGCAGACTTGGCGAACGAGTCGATTGTCGCCGACCCGTTCAACGACAGACGGTGGCAAGTTATAGCTTGAAACTTGGAGTAATTTTCGAATTTAAATTTCGCGTTTGTCGAATGAAAGTTTACCGTGGATATATTCTGTTCAGCGGGTTGTACCGGGACGCTTGAAAGGATCCATTGAGAGTGTAAAGTCTGTTTGATATTTCAGACTTCGAATAATGGATGCCCGAGTACCTTTCGAAAGGAATTTCGTAGCAGAGCTTAATTTCGTTCCTTTTTCAGCGTGTTCTTTTCATATTTTTCGCGTCTTTTCTCACTTTTTATCAATAAAGTTGTCCCTTTGTAACGTTCAATGTTACAGTATGTCAAGTTAGCAGAAAAAAATAAAATACGAAAATTTTGTATCGCACGAAATTCACCAACCTACGACTTTGCTTTTTATTTAAATATCATTCAGTAAATGTCATACGATTACATTTATTTAAAAACGAATCGATCCTTTATCTACGAACACAAAAGCGTAGAATCGACAATGGTGTCGGGGAGGATCGGTAGTGGGGAGAAGCGACCTTGAGCGTCCTAAATTTCTGTCCAGGCTATAAACGTCGCATGGAACACGCCAAGTACCAAGATTCCAGCACCGTTCGACTCCAGATCCGATTGGTCGCGGAGGAAGGGGTTGAAACATTGGTTCCACGGTCCAAGGGCTCGTTCACGATTTTCCAAACGGCTTGCTCGACGGAGCGCTTAATATCGAGCTCCGATTCGTGGGACACGCGCGGCTCGATTTCTCTCTCGGCGTGCAACGCATTGTCCGTGGCCCCTGTACATTATCCGATTCGTTCCCGTTCGTCGGAAATAACGCTCCTTTACCGAACGACCGATCTCTGGCCCCTTTCGCGGGGCTTTTTTATTATTACCAGGTTATTTATCGCGGCCGTTTCCCCCGCGAGCGAAGACCCCATTGTGTTATAGTGACGTCGCTGTCGGCTAAGTTATTTATAATGATTGCCATCTTGCGCGTGTTCATGGCACACCAACGCGCGTACACCCAATCGATTCCAGCCATTATCGTCGACGGACCACTATCAGCACCTGCTAGTCCTACACCAGCCGGTGAAATATAAATTTGATGACGACGACGACGATACGTGCCCTTTGGAAACGTATACCGGAAGCTGCACGGAAGGCTCAATGGGGATATTAAATTCCTGCGGCCGCAGCTTCCGGCCGGGTAGAGCGTGTCTATCATTTCTCAATTCGCGTTTCGACGGGGTAGTATTCGACGTAATTCGACACGTCTGCTGCGGCATTTTTGTGGGAATACGTGTGGCATGGAGAATGGTCGGTATGATTCTTCAATAATATAGTGTTGACGACGTTTTGGTAATAAGATTTTTCAAGTGAATAATACGTGTGTACGAAAGTTAATATCGTGGTATAAAAAGGGTACCAGAAGTGGATTAATTGAAGGATCAATTGGATTAAAATTTGATTTATTTGATTATCATAAATGTTTCCTTATGCTTTTTCTTTTTTCTTTTTTTTTTCTTTTAATAGTAGTAGGTTAGAAACACTGGTACCTCTAGCATTGAAGATGAAAATGTTTAGCGAAGGAATTTCATAAATAAAGAAAATAAATTGATACAAACACGGGATATGCAGAGTAAATACTGCCATAAATCACAGAGAGCACGACAGTGGTATTAAGGTTAAAATTCATTTGCAAGCCACGAGCGAGGGTTGAAAAATAATCAAATGAACCGCGCTATGAATACAAAATTGTATTTTAATACATTTCAGTCTCGCTTTTGCCTCTTTACTCTTGTATCACACTCGTTCACTTGCCTCCATTCATTACGCTCGCCGTACCACTAATCTAAATTTTAATGCTACCTCGCAGACACGTAGTGTTCCCTCCACAACATTCGACGGTGCCCGTAGGCACGATCAAACCGCGAAATATTAAATTCGCGTTCACCGGCGTTCGGTATCGTTCTTATTACCCGGTAAAAAGAACCACACCGGGCCTTGTATTATGTTAAAACGCAAAAAATACCGAAACCACAGTTATTCCTCGATTTTCAGCACAAATTAACGCCAACTCAGCCACCGCACTTCGTTACACTTTCGATCGAGAAAAAAGAAACGAAGAAAGAAGGAAAAAAGAAAAAGAAAAAGAAAAAAAATTAAGGAAGGAAAAAACGCGAAGAAAGACGAAGATTCGCCGAGAGAGAGATGATTAACAAAGCTGGCATCGTCATTACTTCCGGCCGCAGACCATTCGAGTCGTCACAATTATATGTATTTACGCGGCACCGGCCACAGCGCGCTATTTCTCGACCAATACACGCGCTCGCGACTTTGCGACGAATTAAGAACGATGAATATTATTTTTGCCAGGATTAAATTTAATAACCGATCAAAATCGAGCCGGGAACCAGTCGTGACCCGTTAATTCACCGAGATGGCTTAATGCAACCTGATCGAAACTGTTCCTTGCTTGCATTTCAGCTACGGTGCAGCTACGTTAATTGCACATTTGAGGAACTCTGTAATTTGACGGATGTTATAGTCGGTGGTTTTTTGGAATCGATTCGAACGTAAAAGTAAAAAGTATGAGAATTTTTTTGATCGTATCGCCAAGTAGTGATTCGTGGTTCAACGATAATCGGAATATTTTATTTTTCTCTTCACTGATAATTAAGTTTCGTAGTGATCATATTTCAATCCTCTGAATACGAAAAGGTAAAATGGTTTTGTACGTTTGAAATAGCCACAGTATGTTAGGGGTTAGAAAAGAGACTAACTCG
>SMSQ01000277.1:17311-58871 GCA_019453375.1 Ctenoplectra terminalis
ATATAAAATGAATAAAAACAGGTACTTTCACGAGCAATAGTAATTTTTCCCGTTCAAAATAAAACTTCATTTCTTCGGTGATAATCGTATGGAGTGCAAAGGGTTAATAGGTTAATTGAGTTAACGTTAATACATCGAATCATTTATGTATATTCAGAAACATCGTTTGTCCGATACTGTGTATAAATTTCATTTTAGATGTACATTTTTCACACAGATACTTATCAACGTTAACCCATTCGCTGCAAAGCCTAAATTATACGAAGTCATTCCCATTGCCATTTATATTTTGAGCGTTATTGTTTACCAAAGCTCTGTTATTTCTTGGTAAGAGCACATATATTATCATACATAATCATTTTATTTGTAGTACTTTTTCAAGTTTTTTACATTTCTATATTTATGTTTGTGGCCACAAAAAATTTGCTAATTCAAAAGCCTGCATGTTATAACATATTTAAAGTACGAGTATACTCGTCTTTGGCAGGGTGTCATGCATTGCCAAGACGAGTATACTCGTCCTTGGCAGCGAATGGGTTAAGCAAGAAATTTGAAATTCGACGAATGACGGGTTATAATTATACGGGTTAAAGAAAGTATAGAAGAAAGGTGCGAAGAAATATTATTTTTAATTTTGAAAAAGCAGGTTTGGAGGAACTGCATAAAGAGATATATCATTTTTGATCTGATAAATATGGTAAAGAAGATATAAAGGAAGTGTACGAAGAAATATTTTTAATTTTGAAAAAGGTGGTGTGGAGGAATTGTGTAAAGAAATGTATAATTTTTGNCAATGTTTGTAAGAAACACTGTTAAAAAATGTTTAATGTAGAAATATTTCGGGTAACACGGTTAGGTGAAACAGCCTGTACACGATCGTACTAAACCTAACAGATATAAATTAAATGTAAAAGAGTATAATTCATATTATCGTATTATTTTTTTCATTAACTTTTGCATTATTTATTAGATGATATAATGTAATAGGATAAATACTAAATTTTTTACAGCATTTATCCCCGGAAGCCAGTCCACTGAGCACAAGATCGTCGAGATACAGCCCAAGGGAGAGCGAAAGCGAACCAACCCCAGCACTTCCGCGAAAAACAGGGGATTCGTGCTCGGCATCCCAAAGAATACGAGATGCGATTACGAGGACCAGAAGGGAATCGAATAGCAGCACTAGATACGAGAGCAGCGGTAGCGAGAGTGTAAGGTGTGTGTAATTTAAATCACGCAACGCTAACGTGAAACTTAGCGCTTATCACCGTTCGAATGTAACACGTGTTTCGAATAATTAACTACTACCGGAATAATCGATCGTTTGGGCGTAATGCTGGAAGGTTTCCTGCTTTACATGTGTTAGATATCGAACCTGCGAAAATAATTCCATTTGGAACGATTCCATTAAATATTGCTTTGAAATTATAAGAACATTTTTAAATATAATTCTAAATTTTGGGTTCTAAAGTTTTAAACAGGGAACGTTCGTGCAGTTTGGATAAATTTCTTCCTGTAATGGCGGATTTTTGAGTGGAGGAAAAAGTAGAGGTGTTTTTATTGCTTGCAAGATTTTTACTAATATTTCTTTATATTTTGTATATTAAAAAGAGAAGGGTTATGAGAAATTTATTATTTTATAAAGCATTGTAATCATTTAAATGTTACTAAAATTTTTACAGCATTACTTACAATAACGATCAATTATTTTAATACCGTATTTGTTAAGTAGAGTTGTCATATACTAGAAATAAACTAGTAAGTATTTATTATTATGATTTTATTTAAAGAAAATGTCCAATTGTACTCTGTGAATGTGTTGAAGTAATTTAAAAAAGATGGCGTCACGGGAGTATGGAGCTCATTGATTCATTTACCTTAATAAAATTATCAAAAGATTTGTATGCTTATTGAGGATTATTAATATTGTAAAAATAGAAATAGTTATGAATTGCTAATCATGTTGGACAATTTATATCTCTATAATATTACTATTCATATTATACTATTGGTATAATCATTAATATTGTATTAATATTTATTTTTATATATTAATATTTATTTTTATATATTAATATTATATACGGTATTGTATTGTATTAATATTATTGTACGGTCACAAATTATATAAAGTACCTAGTGTAAGAATACTATTAGCATTGCATTAATTTACACTATCAACTACAGTGATCGTTTCCATGTTTCTAATTTTTTTTTTCTTTTTTATTTCCTCCACTAGATTAAGTGAAACTGGACTTCACGGATACGTGGAACTGGCTAGGAAAGTGAAGTTCTTCGGTGGAAACGGAAGTGGCGCGGTTCCGTCGACGATCGGAAGTGATGAAGTAGTGCAACGTGATAGTGCAACAAGTGCAGGAGAAGATGAGCCTCACGATGATAATCATGGAAGAACAGGGCCCGTTTCTTCTCAAGGCAGAAGCATGCTTCGAAGAAGACGGCAATTTGATGCTCAAGGTATGCAAATATGAATTTCCACTAGCTTTTTTCTACTGAACTAGGATAGACCAAGGCGAATCGGATAATTTTCTTCCAATACTGAAAAAATAATAGCCAAAATTCAGTTTGAAAAAATTTAGGTTTTAGAAAATTTGAACATTAATAATAAAAAATTATTTTTAACTTAACAATCTTTCTTTCGACTGAATTTTTATTTTGATCCAATTCGCCTCGGTCTATCCTAATCTTTCTTATTTTATGTCTTGCATATACAAACTATAATTTCGTTTACTTTTAACACTAGAACTACCAAAATAGTCAAAATAATTGACTCGTAATTTCGCATGTTAACTTTATATATTTATTGTACACTTTTGGGAATTTTTCATAGTTTTTTGTTAACAATATAAATTAAGACTTAATTTCCTTACATTATGTATTTTTTTTAAATATCTATGATCTTGATTTCTTTGATAGAAGGAAGTTCTAGTCTTAACTGTGCTATTGATAAATTACTCCTAGAAGGATAAATAATTAATTACCAACTGACGTTCGTCTGAACAAATATTGAAATACGAGAAACGTCTAATTGATAGACAAGATAAAATAAATTAATAAATTATAGACAACGGTATTTAAGCAACATTGTTCCTCAGAATGTTTGACGGAATAAAAAGAACCGAGCTCGTTCCACGTTAAAGCCAAAGGCAACATTATGTTCAAAGAATGCACAAAGAAGCGGTGTTATTTACGTTAGCCATTTAAATTCACCACAGAATGCATAACGAGCTTGATTCATTAAGAAAGAAACAAACGAAAGTAACGATGAAATCTGCACAACGCAAACGATCCGCGAAACAATTCAACTCCACAACAAGAAAAAGAAATTCCACTTGGAAGCTAAACAACTCTCAACCGAACAGCACGCCATTTTCTCGTAGCTCGGTATAGACTCTAACGAACAATATATGGCATAAATCAAAAGCTGTCGTGGCGCATAATTGGCCGAATTTGCGTCGATTTCATGAGTCATAAGGAACGATTCGTCAGGGGGTGGTACACGCAATGTAAATCAAAGGAACGAAGTAATCAATGTACGACGAAACACGAGAAATACGATTGGTAACTAACGCGGTAACGTCAAGCCGAAACACATTTATATTCTAGCTGTTTAAAAGGCACAGCCATAACTAATAGTCGTAGACATACTAATTATCGTAGGAGCGAATAACATTTCGCTTTCGCGGCCGCCTCCCCGCATTCATATGTTTTATATACTCGCGTACAGTACGCATAATCGCGTGCCTAGTGCGAATGCAAATGAAACATTGATCCTTTTGTTTCAACATTGTGCTTCGAGCAACAGCATTAATATGTAAATCGACGTGGAACGGATTATATTCGCGAATCCCGCGGCCGGTTTCGCGATATTATAACGCGCGGTTAATGAATTTGCGATCGTGTAAAAGATATCCGTGTAATGGTTAGATCGGTCCGATAGGAATTTTAACGAAAGTAGACAGGCTATATCTTCGCGGTTTCGAAGCCGTGCTTTATTGTACTAGAGGAATAGCGCGCGTAAATTCTCGTAATGGTTTTATAAAATTGTATAACCCGGTCACGGTTTGTTTTTAATCGTTTTAGGAACTGTTGCAGAGTCTTCGCTGTGAACTAAAATTCTAATTCCGAACAATCGGATTTTTTGATCGTAATACAATGTAACGAGCGATGAAAATAATTAGCCGAAGGATTCTATGTTAATTCTTTGAGAAAAAAAAATGAGGATTGTTAGCGTCGCTATGGCGACGTGGTTTTTTTTTTTTTTTTTTTCAGAGGTTAAGTTTTAATTTTAATTTTTTATTTTCGTCAATTTAACTTTTTTTGTTTTATTTTAAAACAAAGTATATTAACCAAATGAATTAAAAATTGTAAACATTTATAATTTTTTTTTTCTTTTTATAGTAACACTTAAGTTTTTATCATAGTTTTGTAAAACTTAAAGAAATTTAGGAGTGTTACTATTATTAATATTTAATAATATAGTTCGTAATATTATATAACTGTATTGTTAATATTTAATATTGAGATACAGTAGCACTCGTGAATAATCCTTTATGGAAAAAGATTGCAAAAGATAAGCTATTCTTTTCTTTTATCACAAAATATCAATATCATGTGGCTTTAAAGAATCCACTTTGGATATTTGTGAGTTATATTTTACACAAAGTTAATCAAATTATTTTTAAATAGACACATATTCTTTAATTATGAGTTTCAGTACAAGTTTAAATATATTTTAAAACCCAACGATACTAATATATTAAATATTTTAATCATGTTTTCTTCGTTTAAAATCTTCACGAATAAAACGAAACAATTTAAAGAAGCAATATAATGAATTAAAAAATTCGAAGCAAAGTTAAATCAATTCGAAGTAAAGCTATCTTCTAACTAACTGTTTCGGTACAACAATTTAACTTCTTACGCGGATACAAAAAATTCTGCTTTCGAAATAATTTTCAAAAATGTATTTCATTTATGAACCGGTCAAACTCTGTTCCCCGTATCCGTCCTACGAGCGTACAATTAAAAGCACGTGTTAGTAACTCCCTTACCAGCAACGCCACATTATTCTCTACTTCGATAAGCACATCGATTATCGAAACCATTGGCATACTAGCCCGTATGAAACCAGTCGGTGTTTCCCGTGAAACCCGCGAACGCCAGGGCAGTATTATCAGCGTTGCTGGCGCAGTATCGTTTCCATATCACAGTACAAACACGAAATCGTCGATAAGAAAAATGTTGCTCAAAGTCCCGTGTCAGTGAACGTGCGAAAACTACGTAACAACTATAAACAACTATAAACACGCGATCCGGAACAGATATTTATCGACTCGAAGTGACCGTTGCTAAATTACCGAACAAACCGTTGAATCCTTTAACCAACTTTTAATTAAACAACAACCGAGAGAAACATTACTTTGCGATAAAAGACGGCTCGTGAAATTGCTAAAGAAACATCGTTTTATTTAATTGTGCAGAAAAATTCAACGTATTCGAGGCAAAAAAATAAAAAAAAAAAAAGAATCCGCGTCCCGTTGTTCCCCTACGTTTCGTCGTCCACGAATTCGCATGATATAAGCACGAGCAGCGAACCGAGTTGAATGCAAATCGCGCGTTTCACGGCGTGAGATATCCATCCTATCTGAAGGGACGAGCATCCTGCAAACATGGACGTGAGAAGAATATGCCAACTATTAATCACGGTCTTCGTGTCCACGTATTTTTTACTCTTCTACGCCGCGTTCGCCGTTGTTCTTTACTTTCTGTGGATAGGCACACTGGCCACGGAGACCGTCGGGAGATCGAAATAAAAGATTCCTGGGAGATCGTGCGAAGAATCTCGTTCCAATTCGAACGGACGACTTCTGGAAAAAGAACAGAAAGAGAAATAATGAATAAAACGGAGAAGTAGAAACGAATCTAGAACTCTAGGATTTCGTGCAATCTCATCGGAGAAAAAGTAGAACGACCCAGGGAATTATACCGCGAATTAACTTGCTATTGCATCTCTAATTCCTTTGTTTGTCTCGCTTTACAAATTATTCTCAATCATTCGTCGTGATTTTTTACGTTTATTTATTTTTTTTCTTCTTCTTTCTTTCCTTTCGATCGTTCTGGAAAAATGTCATATCGTTGGCTCGTTGGAAACAGAAAGTGGGAATATTAAAGTAAATCTATTATTCTGAGTTAGGTAATAATTATTGATAGCTGTTGCAAAATACGTAAGTTTTTTTCGAAGCAAAAAAAAATAAAAAGCAACTGTTTCAATTACTCATCTTTACTTTTAAATATGTTTCATATCGATAAAATTTAAAGCGGTGCGTATTCGGGATATAGATTACAAAAAGGTCTCGTACAATTTTATTATTAGAAGATATAAATATACTTGACATTTGTTAAAGACCAAAGTCTCGTTTAAAAAGAAAAAAAAAAAAAAAAATGGACATGGTAAATTTTATCAAGCCGACGATATTAAAATAAAATCCAATATCACTCATCTTAGATCACCCATTATAACAGTAACTCTTTTTTTCCTTACCTAATTTTAAAGCAATTTATTTCTTCCAATTCCTTAAAAAAAAATATCGCATAAAAAATATAATTGATTATAGTCACACGATCAGTTCCAATGCATGCATCGTAACTTATTCCAAATCATTTGCTACGATCTCTTCCATTTCCTTCTTCTGATAGTTCCTTTGAAAAATATACCTAAACAGCATCACGCAAGACTGAGAAACGTCATTAACTGTACACCTACCACGATCGCATCATAAATTTATTCCAAATCATTTCCCGCCATTTCTGCCATTTCCTTCTTCCAATGGTTCCTCTGAAAAAAAGAAAAAATACAAGAACGTCGTCGCGTTAACACCAGAACTACCGAAATGATCAAAATGACCGCTTCATAATTTTTTATAGAAATTTTATAAATTGACCATGGCATCTGAAAGGGCAATTTTTCGCGATTTTCCGCGATTTTCTGTTAATAATGTAGACAAAGCTTCGTTTACCTTGCATTGCGTATTTTTTTGTGTATCTTTCATTAGGATTTTTTCGGTAGAAACAAGTATGCTTTAATCGGCGGTAGTTCTCGTGTAAAGCTAGAAACGTCCACGTCCATAAGTTGGTTTACCACGCTTCGATAGATGGAAACTCGTATAATTAGGAAAAATTATAATAAAATCGCGTCGGTTGAAACATGTTCAGGAGCCTTTGCTGAAAACGTGAGAACAGTACGCCCACTTATAATCTGCTTCTAATTAATTAGCAGCCCCGTCGGATAATGCTCGTAGCTGGTTACAAGGAATAGGAGGAAACCCGGTGTCTCGATTGTTTCCTTTCGTGAGGCAGACGCAAATTTTTGTTTTGTAATATACGTAGAGACGGGGGAGAGCTGGCTTGAGCGCGGGAGAAGCAGGCGAGCGAGCAGGTGAGACGAAGCGAAGCGGGGCCCAGGGAAACAGCATAGAAATAATAGTATAACAACGTTCTCTGTTTCGCTCTATAGTCTGCTCACCTGCGACGCTTATACAAGGTGTCGCGAAGCCATCGTAATCGCCGCTGCTTCGGTGTTTCGAGTACTTACACGTGTAAGTATTAGAGACCAAATTCGTTATCTTTTAAACTAATCCATCTTCGACTTGAGACCTCTGATACTTTTTTAAGGAGAATACGTAGATGCGTCTATTTGTGAAAAAAAATAAGAATGTTAGTTAGAAAATTAAGGGGATTTTAATTTTTTTATTTAATGAGAAACTGTGTTAGATTGTCGGACGTGCGTGAAAAATTATGATTGTTTAAAGCAGGTGTGTCAAGCCCGTGGTTTATAACGAAAATTGGAATAATTGAATTGTTTTAACCGTGAATAATAATGCCTTTTGTTAAAGGCGAAAGATGTATCTATTCGTGAAAAGAAATAAGAATGTTAGTTAAGAAATTAAGGCGATCTTAATTGTTTTATTAGATGAAAAATTTTTACCAATTTTGTCGAACGTTATTTGTTGTTGCATGATTACTGAGTAACTTTTGTTTGAAAAACTTTATTAGATTGTCGGACATGCGTAAAAATCAATTGTTTAAAGCAGATGTGTCAAACCCATGATGTATAACAAAATTTAAAATAATTTAATAATAATGTCATTTTTCAAGGCAAAAGATGAATCTATTTGTGAAAAAAAATAAGAATTTTAAAAAATTAAGGCGATCTTAATTGTTTTATTAAATGAAAATTTTTGCCAAAGCTAGAACACTTATTTTTAAATCTTCGTGCATAATGTAGGTTACATTGATTTGATAAAAAAATATTTAAACTATGTGCAGACCTCGACAAATTATTCTTGTTGGCCAATATGGCCTTGAAGCTACAAAAGGTTGGACAATCCTGATTTAAAGCATATGGATTTTGGGAACAAAGGACAAAAGAAACACGTGTTTGAAACTTTTTTTTAATATATTTGCTAAATCAATTATATACTATATAACGCGTATTATATGTTTAAAAAAAGGAAAAAAATACAAACAAGACACAAAATATCATTGAACACATTCAGTTGCAACAAAAACCTAACTCGATCTATGCAACCATTTTTATTTTCTTTCCTTGGTTTATTTATTAGCAGTTCGGTCGTGTTCGTCAAGGTAGACGAGATAAAGGTAGTTCGCATTAATCGCGACTGTCAACTGTGGGCATTGTTATCGTCGCTTTTCACGGACGCCACGCTGCACAGTGTTTTGAAACAGTTGTCAGACTCCGAAAAACTATATTTCATCTTAACCTTCTGTAACGCTATGCGACTTGGAAGTTACATACCCATAGGTCTATTATTTTTTTTAATTTAATTTATTTATCACTGTACTACCGTACTTGATTGGTATACAAGTATACCAGACACTAGCTGAGATATTTATAAGTAGACTGCAGAGTTTTATGCAAATTCATATTTTTGAAGATATAATAAAAAAAAAAGTAGAATTTAGATAGAAAATTATTTCGGTTATCAGGTATTATAAAAAGCACTGTAATTTAGATATTTTGTATATTTTTGTATATTTTTCTATATTACCTGCATTCTGTGCAGCTTTGCATTTTTAAATTTCCTATAAATGCAGAAAAACTCCCGATCTGTTTATAACAATCATTCTTGGATGTTAGATTATAGTAAAAAATATTGTAATTAATTATAATTCTTTCCGTCAGAAGCAAACAGAATTCTGGTTAACGAGGATTGAAAGTCTACAAATTATTGAAAATAAGATTATTAAGAACTAAAAAGCGTAATGAAAGATTCATTAACATATTCTAAAGCACGTATAAAAAGGGACACATTTAAGAAATCTGAGTCTAATAAAGTTCAAAATAAGAAACTTATCTAAATAAAAAAACATGGTTGAATCAGATCCAAACACAAAATAAGAAGGTTAAATACACCTAATCTCTCGTTTCAATTTTATATCGCAACTTCGTTTCTCTTAGACCTACAAAGTTTTTCTTTTTCTGAAACGAAACCATTATTAGATTGACGAAATCTCGAAGACCGNAATATTGGAAAGAAGGTATAAAGGAAGTGTCTGAAGAAATATTAATTTTTAATTTTGAAAAAGAAGATTTGGAGGAACTGCATAAAGACATATATAATTTTTAATCCAAGAAATATGGTAAAGCAGGTATAAAGAAAAGGTGTGAAAAAATATGACGGGTTTCGTAAATCTAGCGTTAAACGCGTTCGTTCGCGACACCCGGTGTACACGTCACGATATACACTATAGCGACGCCACTATAGTGGCTGTTCCCTGCCGTAGTAAGGTAGTGACCGATGCTGTGGGATTCAGGTGTGCCTCACGGCACAGACGCTCTCAGTTTAGCGGCGGTAGCCCACGCGAATCGCCAGTACTCCCTTTGACAGTGTGTCGTTTACCTCGCCTTCGAGACGATGACGAAAGCCGCCGAGTTCGCAGCGATTTCCGTCCCGGTACACTGGCCCCAGTCCTCGCGGACTTACCAAGCAGTTCTATGACAAAAGTTCGTGAACTTGGTGTGAACACAGCAGGTGCGACACAGGATCGGCACCGCTCATCGAAAGGGAAACGATCGACCGCTCTCGACGGGAATTAGCGACTGCAGGATTGTAAACAGTGACACAGTGTTCTGCTCGATTGTTATTTGCTGGTACGAGGAGCGCAAGTATGCTTATATTCCCGCTCCAAAGTCTTGGGACAGTTTTTTTGTTCCAAATTTAATCGTTGAAACGTAGGAAGAAATTTTTTTATGGAAGTATAGAGGAAGTGTACGAAGAAATATTTTTAATTTTGAAAAAGAAGATTTGGAGGAACTGCGTAAAGAGATATGTAATTTTTGAGCTGAGAAATATGGTAAAGAAGATATAAAGGAAGTGTCTGAAGAAATATTATTTTTAATTTTGAAAAAGAAGATTTGGAAGAACTGCGTAAAGAGATATATAATTTTTAATCTGAGAAATATGGTAAAGAAGATGTAAAGGAAGTGTGTGAAGAAATATTATTTTTAATTTTGAAAAAGAAGGGTTGGTAGAACTGCATAAAGAGATATATAATTTTTAATTTGAGAAATATGGTAAAGAAGGTATAAAGAAAACGTGGGAAAAAATATTCTTTTTAATTTAAGAAAATACCATAAAAAATAGTATAGAAGAAATGCACTAATATCGAGCTCTCTATTTATTTTATTTATATTATTCTTTTTTTTACTAAGTTCGAAAACGATCTTGACTATAATTTTTCACGCAGATTCTAACAAAGCTAATTCCTGGCTAACTAATAAAAAATTTTTTGAAGGACTCAACGTAGAAGAATCAATTTTAATTTCAATGTTAAGAAAGTTATACGATAAAACGAATCGAGACTCCGATTCTAGATACACTTCTTTTAGGGTGCTTGTAATATTAACAGTTTCACCAAACAATAAATGCAGGTTAAAATTTGGTAACCCACGCGAAAAATAGCGAATGTTGTAAGACTTTCGAGCGAGGGTGTACGTATCTATTGTGATAAGTGCAATTTTTTTCTGCGAGTTTTCGAAACTTTTTTGGCCACGGTGTAGAGTTCGCGTACAGTGTTAAATTCGATACCCTCGATTGCGAGGACTTTTGCAGTGTCGTGTTTCGTCAAAGCTCCTTTTGTTTGTAGGCTACCTAGTTTCCGTTTTGTGAGCTTGAAGCTGGTGTTTCGATATTTTCGGATGGTTTCGAAGTTAGCATTTTTGGTTGTTACAGCGGTTTGCAACAAAGTAAGGTATCGTTTATCGACCGGAAGCAGTAAGGAACTTGGTTTGATGGTAGATGGAGTATTATGCGGTATTATTCAGGATTCGCGTGATCCTGGCGCATAAAGTTAAACAAATAATCAACTCCGCGAGAATTGCCGACAGTTTTAGCGCAGTCCGGTCTCCTTTTTCGTGGATTTTTTATTTAACGATCTTGCGAAGTTAGGAAGAGCGGAAAAAGATGGAATGCGGAGATAGAGGAAATTAATTGTAACTCGCACACGGAGAGGTAACATCGCGGGCCGTTCTTTGTCCCGCAAAAGTAGGCTATTTTCAACGTGTTATTGCAACCGGCCAGAAAAGAAATTAACCGCACCAAGCTGCTTCGAACGTCTTCTAATTGCATCGGACCCAAAACTTTCTATCAATCGAACGATCTAGGAAGCTCGGATCGTGAAATAACAATTTTTCGATCGGTGCACACGCGTCGGGGATCAAGTAACGAGGTGCAATACTAAATTTAGCCCGCGATTCGCGCCAACACCTTAAACGGTCATTTACATTTCCACCGATGAGAAATGTCGTAGCCGGGAGTTTCTCAATCGGTGTCAGCGAGTCCAACGCGTTTCCCTCCGTTCCTCATTTCCGTTTAACACTGGAGCTACCAAAATGGTCAAAGTGGCCAATTCGTAAATTCTGATAGAAATTTTGTAGATTTTATTGAGGTGCCTTTTGGAGAATTTTCCGTGGTTTTTTGTTTGAGATATAATTTAAGTTTCGTCTCCCTTGCAATGGGGGAAGGTGGGAACTGGTGACCCACTTTCTTTAAAAGAATAAGTATACCGTGGATTTAATTGATATCTGAACTACAAAAATATGTTTCATAGTGTTGATATTAATATTTTGCTTCAAAACATTGCCAAAGTGTTACTCCAAAACATTACTTTCTCGTACACTCTATTTACACTCATTTCATTGGCTATACGACCTATTTAGGTCAGTGGCAAATTCCAGATATGATTTAAAAAAGAACGGAAAGAAAAATTAATAATTATAATAAAATTAGTATTTATAATATTGAGAATGTTACCAAAAGCAGCTAAAAAACAGAATATTTCATAGCCTATGCGTCATCTCACCTGCGAAGTCGTCTCATCCGGAATTACCCTATGTCTTATGTATTTTTTTATATATCTATCATTATTATTTCTTCGCTACAAACAAATAGAGGGTAAGTCCGGGATAGTTCAACCATCGGGAGAGACCGGTCAGTGGCAAATTGAAGATATGAGTTAAAAAAAAACGAAAAAGAAAAATTGATATTTATAATATTGAGAATGTTACCAAAAGCAACTGAAAAACGGAATATTTTATAATCTAGGCGAGGTTGAGTCATTTCACCTGTGAAACCGTCTCATCCGGAGTTACTCTACGTCTTATGTATTTTTTTATACACCTATCATTATTATTTCTTCGGTACAAATAAATATAGGGTAAGTCCGGGATAGTTCGAGCATCGGGAGAGACCGGCCAGTATTGATATCTCAAAATAAAACAAATAAATCGGCTTATTATTGTTCTCGTACTGACAATTGTCGCGAAACCGTATATATGTTATAAATTGCATTTAAAGTTTTGCGCATACTCGAAAGTAAAACTAAGAAAAACTATTTCGAAACATCTGGAAACGAGGATTGGATTAACAGTAAACCTACCGACAATTAAAGTAGACCTACTTGTACCCAAAAAAATAAAAATGATAGGTATTCTAAAAAAAACACATAACGTAAGGAGAGCAAATCTTTAGCTATATCTTTCATTGAAAATTACGAAAAATTCCCCAAACTGAATCCTTGTAAAATATAATTTCTATGAGAAATTACAAGCCGGTCATTTCGACCGCGTTGATAGTTTCAGTGTCAAATGTGTAAGGTACGGACGTTGTTTCATGATCGATGCTCTAAGCATGCGAACGCTTGTGATTTATGTGGAATATTGAAGAAAAAGCAACGTATCGACTAATTTTCTCTTGTATTATATTTTGTATAAGCTACATTTTTTCGTATTTGCATTAGATGGACCCACTAATTCAAACATACCAGTAAGACCATCCATTTGCAATGTTGGTATTTCTTGAATAAAAAAAAAAACAAATATTTTAATATATCGCGAAGTATGATTTATGTATATTCTAAATTACTTATACGCTGCTTTAGTTTTAAAAAAACCAACAATGCAATATTCCAAAAAGTGGTCGAACTATCCCGGACTTATCCTACTTTAATCGTCGGTAGTTGTAGTGTTAAAGTCCAAACGATCCGTGTTCTATTTCCGTTCTTGATTTATTCAATTTCGAGGCTCGTCACTCGTTACTTCTTCACCTCGTTGTTGCTTCCTCGTTGCGGTGGCTCGTGAACCATTCACGTTGGAATCCGAACGCAGTCGCAGCCATAGGAAATCATACACACGTGGACAAATGATGGCCCGTGCCATTGACCAGGTAATTCATCAGCGCGTAAAAAGCGGACGCAGAGCGTGCTAGCCATACCTGGGGTTCAACTCTTTCTGTTGTTCAGCACCGCGTCAACCGCCACCTTCTCGCTACCTTTCTTATCTATCGTGGAAAATCGGGAAAGAAAAAGAGGCACGCGTTCGCTCGTTACGTGTGTGCGAGCATTACGTGCGTCATGCGAAGTTCGTCACGATCGGCGCGGAGGATTGTCGTCGTTGTCTGAGAAATTGGTGGAGAGAAATAGGTTTGTTCTGTTTATGGAGAAATATGGGATTTTGTTCTTTGAGATGAAATTGTAGAGTTTTAGGAAACTGATGATCTTAGTGGAGAAGGTATTGGAAAACCTCGAAAAAAACCTTGTGCTCATTCTTTTATTACAATTTATTATAATTTATTTTTAAAGTTTTGTTTTGTCAATTTTTATTTTTAAGAAAATAGATTGGTTATTAAAGTTTTGGTTTGTCAATTTTCATCTTTAAGAAAATAGATCGGTTTTTAAAGTTATGGTTTGTCAATTTTAATCTTTAAGAAGATAGATCAGTTTTTAAAGTTTTGTTTTGTCAATTTTAATCTTTAACAAGATAGATCAGTTTCTAAAGTTTTGTTTCGTCAGTGTTGATCTTTAAGAAAATAAATTAGTTATTAAAATTTTGGTTTCTCAATATTAATCTTCGTATTTCCTAGTTTACAATTTCATTTTTATCGTCACGTGCAAATACTCCCTTTTTGTGGCCGAAAGGCAAGAAAATAAAGTTATCTGTCCATCTAACAATTTAATTTTTATTTATGTATTTATTTTTGTACATAAAATATAATAATCGTAATAAATAGGTACAATAATTTTTAAAAGCATTGCAAAGTAGATATACTACTGAACGAAGACACTAAAACAAANGTATTGGAAAACCTCGAAAAAAACCTTGTGCTCATTCTTTTATTACAATTTATTATAATTTATTTTTAAAGTTTTGTTTTGTCAATTTTTATTTTTAAGAAAATAGATTGGTTATTAAAGTTTTGGTTTGTCAATTTTCATCTTTAAGAAAATAGATCGGTTTTTAAAGTTATGGTTTGTCAATTTTAATCTTTAAGAAGATAGATCAGTTTTTAAAGTTTTGTTTTGTCAATTTTAATCTTTAACAAGATAGATCAGTTTCTAAAGTTTTGTTTCGTCAGTGTTGATCTTTAAGAAAATAAATTAGTTATTAAAATTTTGGTTTCTCAATATTAATCTTCGTATTTCCTAGTTTACAATTTCATTTTTATCGTCACGTGCAAATACTCCCTTTTTGTGGCCGAAAGGCAAGAAAATAAAGTTATCTGTCCATCTAACAATTTAATTTTTATTTATGTATTTATTTTTGTACATAAAATATAATAATCGTAATAAATAGGTACAATAATTTTTAAAAGCATTGCAAAGTAGATATACTACTGAACGAAGACACTAAAACAAATTATACCCGTTTTATGAAACAATGCAACCAGATTAATTTATTCAATTCTATCTTTCATATCCTATTCAAAAATATTTACATCCTGTTCTGCTAACAAAAAGCATGAAATATAATAATCGCGCTATTTACAATAATTTTTCTTTTCAACAAAAGCATTGTACTTACATTATGTAATAAAATAAAATTAATAAGGTATTTAAAATATAAAAAATATATTCAAATTTAATATATATTCAATTAGACTTTTAGATTTATACTTCATAACCAATAATTTCGTTTGCCCTATGCAAAATTGGATAATCCAAATAATCACGATAATTTTTACACTTTTTCAATAACGAATTCAGTAAAAAGAATTCAACGAATACAAAAAATCGTAGGTCAGATTATCTTGCAAAATTGATTAACTTACTCGAATTATTTGTGTCATATTTCAAAATTTTATAATTTACTACGTTGAACGTACAATATAATTATTTCACTAATTACATTATGGTTAGAAAATTATAGACTGATATTGGTAAAAATAATTGAATCCCTGACGTGCTCTGTTAATTACATAATGTTATATTCACGATAGCCACAGTAATTTTTATAAACAGTAAATTGCACGTATTATAATTAAAAACAGAATGCAGGTGCTGTTTAAGTTTATTACGAAGAATAGCTAAACGAGTTCCAGTTGGTCGGTTAACACCAGAACGATCGAACTGTTCGAAATGACTGATTTGCAATTTCTCGTATGAATTTTATTAATTTTATAAAAGTAAAACGCTGCATTCTCAGGAAGTTTTTCGCAATTTTCGATAACGAACGTACACAAGATTTATTTCCTTTGGATCTTATGTTTTTTTCAAATACCTACTATCTCGAATTCTTGGGTGGAAATAGGTATACCTTTAATCGTCGGTAGTTCTAGCATTAACCTTCCATTTAAATCCCTCTTTATTTCACATAATCGCCACACATGCAATGGAATACTCTCTGAGTCATTCTATCGTGCCTCGGAACCTCGGTCGTTAATGAGCAGAATTCGCCCGCGGTTCATTAGCGGCTAAGAGTAAACACGTTCGTTACCTTCGAGGAATATTTGTTTGGAATCGTAATTTGTCGATGAACTTCGTGATACCACGATCAAGTGCACCAACTTGGTTTCAACAGACTAATTATCTCCATCGAGCAATCAACGCTCTATTCGCGAGAAAAGTAACAGAAAAACGAGGTCCTCCGAAAATTTATGTTACCTGTGCGCGTTTCGCGTAACATTATCAGTCATTAATTTTTTATTACACGCTCATCAGTCTTACGAAACGTTGATCCTTTCGCTATTCTTGAAACTAGACCTGTGAAAATTTTTATCGACATTAAATAATTCTAAATATAAATTCACAACCGTTCCGGATAAATTGGAATTTGTTAATAAGGTTACTATTTCAAAAAATGACAAAAAACAAGAAATAGAAAATACGATAAAAGTAATCTTTTTTTTGTTTACTTGAAAATTACACCTGTTGTGACATTTTTGACGGGAAGTTGAACCATTTATATTTTTTTATACACTTATGTTACGACAGAAGTGTTGGAATTTACAAACTGGAAGTTGTCATTGTCGATCAAAAATTAAAAATTGAAAATAGGAAATTTAACTATCAGAGTATATTAGAAATTAAAAACTATCGAGATAGAAACAAATTGTTAATTGTCGAGTCAGTAATTCGATATTGATAGTTTGAAAAAAGCCAAAACTGTCGATTGGAACATGCTAATTAGAAATCACTAATTAGAAATCCTCGATACAACACATTTTACATTTTTCATTCTCGTTATGATAAATCTGAAAAATATTTCTAATCTCAATTTCTAAAACCTGGTGTCAAGGAAGGAAATTTAATTCAACGAATGATGGCATATACCTTAAAAATTTTTCAAATAATTTCTAGCAAATTTAAAATCATCGTAATACACTATTAAAAACCCAACAATAATCTGTATACTGAAAAAAGATGTTATTTCAAGTGTACTTTCAATTCCATTCTTGCTCAAAGTTCGAACAAGTAGTTACTTCCAACTGATCATAATAATTTGATAATTTGCGCGCTATCCGCGAGTAACTATTCCTTATTTCCTGTCTCAGAAAGGAACTCAGACGTTCTCCTTAACACGTTAAACGCCGCGCCGATTTTGGTCGACTTTCCGTTAGGCTATGTGCTGTGATACTAATTTCAAAACCATTTGGTCGCGAAATGGTTAAGAATGTAAGAAGAAAATTTTAAAGATCTGCAAAAGAAAGTGGTATCTTCGTTTAATGCTTTAATTCTTTGAGGTACGGTGGGATTAAAAGTGTCCCACCTTTTTGATGTATTTCACGGCATGGTGGAGCATTTTTAGTCCCACCTCGAAATCTTGCAGTAGCTGCATGTGCATAGGTTTATATTTCGCCTTATTTATGTAAAGCAGTTGGTAATGTATTCAAACAATGTTACAAATGTATTCCTTGCGTTGGCAACATTCAACGCGCAATTAACGGTCGACCAATTGTTATAAACGGAAGGTTTATTGCACTAACATTTTAATTAACTATTACTATTTCGTTATGTTTTTACATGATGTTATACCTTTATTGTTTCATTTAAAACCGGATAAAATTCCTGTGCAACATGGGTCTATTTTTGATCTGAAATCCTGTGCCTCAAAGAGTTAACAGAATCCATTAATTAATTATAAGGTATTATTTTTTGAAATGATACTCTCGGTCCTCTGAAACCAGCGACGTCTCAACGAAAATTTCAGCGTCCGCAGGGTCCGGCGTGGCGCTTAACCGTTCGAGTCCCAAGCAGCGCGATCGCGCTTTTTAGATTTTGTGTCGAAAAATCCCAGTACGTTTCGGGCGCTGTGGACAACTGACGGTGCAGTCACCGACTGTCGAAGTTGTAGCGCGCTCAGATTTACTGACGCGCGTACATCGCACAGCTCCCTTTTTAAATGTAAATAATACAAATAAAACATTTTGTATTTCGTCGTTATCTCGTCAATAATTTTTATCGAACAAAACTTGAAATATTTATAAACTTACAGTACGCGTATATAATAATACAGATATATTTCATAAAATAACGAGTTACAAATTAAAAATATTTTTCGCGTTACGAACAATTTAAACGAAGAGCAACACTTATAATTTTTTTCTTCGCAATGGATCAAGACAAACGCTATCGCGCCGCCCGGGTCTTTCCGTACTCGTTCAGAGAAAGCGCGATTGCGCTGTTCCAGATTTTTCGACAGTGTTTTTTCAATACTCCTTGGGACTCGAACGGTTAACGCGTTAAACCCCGATCTAAAAACAAATTTTCCTAGAGTTCTGTTCGCGGAAACGGTCGAGCTCGGCAAAGCCGATCGATCTGTAACAGTACACGACGATAACATCGAAATCAATAGCGATAATTGTTGCTAATAACACCGATAAGCCGCGATATCGGGTCATTTTTTCCTGCTATACCAATCTTATCGAGCCAGCGAACAAACTGCCTTCTAATCATACGCAAAACGTCGTGTTTTCGAAAGGTTCCCGACGAAGAGGCCGATCGCACGCGAGAACTTGCTGCGCCGAGGAACTGCAGAGCTTTCAGACGTTGCATGTGATCGGTCGGGACGGTGGACAGCACAGTCCGACCGGAAATCAGGCGCAGGACCAACCATTGGTCGACTACAGGCGGCTCGTGTTCATCAGCTCGGACTCGTCTTCTGGTCGCGAAGAGGACGACGCTGACAGCAGTTGTTCCAGTTCTTCGTTCCTCAACGGGCTGCCACGTGCTGGCAGCCACACGCAATCCCTGGAGGACTGTGACTGGGATTACTTCGAGAGCGGATCCTTGCCTTTGCCAGCCGGCGTGCCGGTTACCATTGGCACTAACAACGTGGGCACGGACACTGGCAACGGACAGGACTGGAGTTGCTGTCCTGGACGTGGTTCCACTGCTTGTCAGGTAGGTTGTCCGATAGAGATTGCGTGGCGATAGAAATGTGAAGGTTTTCAGATCGGAGGTGGGTTTTCGAAGGAAGATTGTGAAGTGGAAGAAAGGTGTCTTGGGAAATGGATGGGGATGCGTGGGTGGAATGTGTACAGTTGGTGCATGGAATACAGCGAGGTTGTAAAATCAGCAGGGGCGTTTCAGTATTTATGCCGTGGTCATTGGAATAAAATATTTGACTGATTTATTGGATGGCAAGCTTTTTAGGTGTTATTCAGGATCTTGCCAAGGTATTCTCTTTAGAAGTGTACGTTTGAAACGTTTTTTATTTGCAAGGTGGGAAATATATTTTAGAGTAGCATGATTGATTAGTATACTGCGGATTTTTATGCATTTGTGGAACTTTGAGGCACAAAAATAGACGAAATGAACGTAATGAATAAAAATGTATAAATAAATGTAAAATTGAACACTGATTATAAAATTTTGTGAATAAGATAGTTGACTATCAAGCTTCTGTTTATTTAATTATATTTATAAAATATGAATTTGTATAAAACTCTGTAGTTTATTTAATTATATTTATAAAATATGAATTTGTATAAAAATCTGCAGTTTATTGAGTACTTTTTTTTAAAAATGTATAAGTGTATGATGAAGTTATAAAAGTAATGTAGTATTAGTTATTATATAATTATTATATATGGAAGGAAAGAACCGTATACGGTCCTGACATTCGGTTTTATCGCTTAAGAGATTCGTTTATAACCTCGCTATATTATTTTTACCAACTATACATCCCTGCTTTAAAGTTTTTGGACATATTTAGCTTCTGATCAAATTGTTAACGTACAGTGTACTTCTCAAAAGTGTTAGATCATCTACCAAAAGAAAAACTTTTGTTATTTTGTGAATAAATTTTAGAATACATAGCGTTATGTTAATTTTGTCGTTGTTTCTTAAGAAACGTTTAAACCAAGAATTAGTGATTACCTTAAAAAATATTGATTAATTTAAAACAATCAATATTTTTTGTGATTTCAATTTATTCTCTCAACGAAAACAATTTTTTTTTTTATAATTCATTTCGTATTCTTTGCAATTCTCTTTTCTGTACTTGAAAAAGTTGATTTTCGTGTTTAGTTTTTTAACGAATATTTGCTTGTTTTAAAAAATTCCATATGTATTTTATAATATTCCGTTTATTACATAATTTGCAGAAAACCTACAAACCAAATAAAATTGTAAAAATGTTACGCGATAAAGGCAATATTTAAAAATTTGTTTCTATGAAATAGTATCTGATAATATTTATTTGTATTTTTAATTGTTATTACAAGACCACTAACACGAAGACTTTTACTTGGTATTGAACCAGTATCGTATATTTTCTTTATCGCATAAATAAATTAAACAAAATAACATTAATTTTTACTCTTCAACGGTAACCTAATTTTTTCCAATTTTGAAAGAAATATAACTGTCCTAAAATTTTTGAGCAGCGATCTACGTAGACACTTTTTTTTAGTAAACCCTACGGAAGTCACAGTCCTATAAATTTTTTACTAAACCACAGTGCGTCTGAGAGATACAATACTTTAAAATTAGTGTTATAGTGCTAGATATTGCAAAAAAAAAAAAAAAAAAAAGAAACGAATCCTATATAAAATAATAATACATTGCAAAACATCAAATATTATATATCCATTACTTATTAATAAAATGTTTTATATAAATTTTTTATTTATATAAATTTTAAAATATTTTACATAAAACATTTGGGACAACCTAATACTTATGGATATTTTGTACCTATTTTAGTTAAAAAAATTTTTTTTCTCCAATAGACAATTTTGTTAAAAAAAAGTTTATGACACATCTTGTAAAGAATATTTTGAGAAATATCTGTAAATATTTTGTACTGATTTTCATTTTCACTTAAACTACGATTTTCGTTAGTAATTGGTACGAGATAGAAACGGTAGCTCGTTAAAATGCTGGATTTATTACAATCTTCAAGCTGTAGTTACTTATATAATTTTATATGGTCTAATGCTCGTTATACGCATGTCCGTATCGATATTACCTATACGTCTTTTATTTTTTCTATCTTGATAATTAATTCATAGCGCTTGTACTTTTTTTAACACGCACTATTATAATTATTGGAAATCTTAGTCCTGATTAAAATTATACATCATTTTTAATGAATTTTATAATCCAAGTTAAAAATTCAAGTCTGAAGCATGCGGTGAATTGTGAATTTTGAAAAAGTTTTTTTTATGTGTTCTACTGTAATTAATGACTTCAAATTAGTTTTCTGAGTTTATTTGGGAACAATTTTTTTTTACCTATCTTTATATCCCATTGAATATTTCATTTTTTATATTTTTTAAAATTTATAATTATTTTACCTTTCATTGCTACTAATTTTTTTCAATTTCAATTTAATTTTACTAATTTCGTAAAAATAAGAATGTACCAATAAAAATATACCAGTTGTAAATTATATTCTTATAGTGTAATCGGAAATTGACTCGAAAACGTTTCATATATTTCTCTTGCACTTTCTTGTTTGTCGTTATCTCTTATCAAGATCCAACAGTAATCTATAAGAATAACTTGTGTCTATTGACTCACAACCTTTTTTGTAACTACTAGTGACACTATTGAAAATTTGATATCTATCTTACAAATAACTACTAATCCGTAAGAGACAGTACTTTATTTTCTGAAAATAAAAGCTAAATTTTACAAAACTTATTTTCAGCAAATTAGTCACAATTTTGAAACACCAAAAATCGTACAAAGTAATAATATTAATAATTAATAGAAAATATTCATTATAATATAAAAATAATTATTATAATATAATATAAAGTATTAATTAATAAATTTTTCTACAATTCTCTGCTACGATCATTCCTTGAACATAATTATGAATTTATTTTAACAGTTCAGTGTGTCTGTTTACTTTATTAATATTATAAAGATACATTAACATTTTAAATTCATAATACACGTATCATAAACTTTCAAATATTTAGCCCTCGTACAAGGCTCGCGTGAAAATTCACCCATTTTCTAAATACTGTAAAATATTTTATTTCTTTTCGATTATATTATAATTTGATGTATTTCTTTGAAGTACGAAGTTATGAGTAAAAAATAATGTGTTGACGTTTTCCCTAAGATATTAATATATTAAATAAAAAACTAATTTTTTAGTTTTATGTAACTATTTTAAAGTTTATGTAACTATTAAGAGTATATAAGCGTTAAAAACATGTCTTAGAACGAAAAACAAGAAAGAAAAATTGGCAGGAGTGCAAAGATCAAAATAGAGTCGGAAAGTCTGTACAACATTTAATTAAGTTGAAATACAAATTCTTCTTAACCACTTTAAACAGAAAGATTAATACAGTGAGTACAAAAACTATTTGTATACAGTCACATTATTTAATGAGATATGTTTCGATCAGATTCTATTTCATTTCCACAGCACCAAGTTTTTGTAGTTACATAAAAATACCGTTAAATGATAAAAAGTTCAATATATTTGGACCTAACATAATCTAATTAATTAGTATCTATCTAAGTTACAAAATCAGTACAGTGAAGTGTAAATACTTTTTGTAGCCATTGTAACAAAACAGAATAATCGTTTCAAAATTTTATTCTGTTATTTAAATATTGAAACTGGACGAAAAAAGAAATTATTGTATACCATTGATTAAATATAAATATTTTTTGTTGCCACTATAGTAAAATAAACTAACCATTCCAAAATTTTATTATCTCATTTAAACATTCGAACTGTATAAAAAGAAAACAAAATATTATTTTATATCGTTGATTTAAATAGAAATACTTTTAATAGCCACTATAGCAAAACACACTAACCATTCCAAAATTTTATTATCGCATTTAAACATTCGAACTGTACAAAAAAAAACAAAATATTATTTTATATCGTTGATTTAAATATAGATACTTTTAATAGCCACTATAGTAAAACAAACTAACCATTCAAAAATTTTATTCTCTTATTTAAATTTTCGAACTGTACAAAAAGAAAACAAAATATTATTTTATATCGTTGATTTAAATATAGATACTTTTAATAGCCACTATAGCAAAACACACTAACCATTCAAAAATTTTATTATCTCATTTAAATATTCGAACTGTATAAAAAGAAAACAAAATATTATTTTATATCGTTGATTTAAATAGAAACACTTTTAATAATCACTGTAGCAAAACGCACTAACCATTCAAAAATATTTATTATCTCATTTAAACATTCCAACTGCACAAACAAAAAAATGATTTCCACTGATTAAACAATAAAATGATGATACACACACAATAACCTCTTCATTATTTTTCTGCACAGGCCTGCGGAGGTTCCCGAGGTGCGAACGTGCTTCCAGTACCAGTGCCAATACCGGTACCAGTCCCGTATCCGGTACCCGTTCCAGCATCTCTCTGGGCCAGCGATTTCGCAGCCGCCGCATCCTCCATGATAAGCCGCAGCAGCGATGCTCACGCAGAACCAGGAACACTGAGGTTGAGAGGCGACCCAGCTGCACCCTGGTTCGCCTGGCATCCGCGATTCAATCAGCCTCTTCACGGGGCCAGGCTCGATCCAAGGCTAATAGGTGTCTTCGATCCGACAACCTGCACTTTCAGACCCGATCAAGTATTAGCGCCGCCGTTATACGGCTCGACCATCGAATCGTCGTCCATTCCGTCGACAGAAACTCTTCATCAACGATTGAACAGCTTGCAGATCAATCAGGACGAGAACGACGACGCAGGAGTGGGCATCGCGACGAAATCTGTGGAGACATTTCAGCAAGAGGCTGCGTCGGATGTTTCGAGCGAGTCGAAAGCAGAGGAACAATCTTCCACGAATGTACGGGGGAAATTGGACGAGTCGAAGGTCGAGCAGAGCCAAGAAAGCGATGACGAGACGAACGAGACAAAGGAAAGCGAGGAAGCGGGCTGCCAAGATTCCGTGAGCGTGTCCTTCGAGAGCAGGAGGGGACAAAGGATGTACCAGCACGAGGATTCTGGCAGCTCGTCTGGTCGATCTTCCGCGGATAGCAGCGATTTGGAGGAGGACTCGTCTTCCCACAGATTCTCAAGGGTCTTCGTCGTCAACGATGACTCTCTCACGAGCGACAACGACATCGAAGATAACGGCGACGAGGACGAAGACTCGGATTCGGCTGCCGAAGATGGTATCACTTTGAAGAGAGTGACCGCTCTTCCAGACGAGGAACCGGTGGTTTTACAGTATGTTCGATTTTTGAACGAGGACTCGAGCTTCGAGGAGGCGAACAGAGATCGAATGGGTAACAAGGACAAGGAGGAAGGCAACGATAAGTCCGAACGAGAGGGGAATGTGAACGAAAGGCAAAAAATTCGTAGAAGGGTGTACAGTTTGGAAATGAGCAACGACAAGCGAATTTCTCTGTCGTCGCATCAGCGTGAAATGCCCGAGGAAATGTACATCGCGAGCGACAATGATTGTTCGGAGAATCAAATTGAGCTTAAATCCATCAAAACTTTGGATCCTGATAGCATCGAACCTGTTACTTTCAACAGTACCGGTGAAAGTATCACGGAAAAGGCAGAAACTACAATCGGGAAGATCGATAAAATAGGAAATGACAATTCGATAGTTGATGAATCTAAATTAACAGATCAAACAGCACCTGATAACGAAAACGAAGGTACAGATTTGGACGATCAAACGGAACTGTCGTCGTCAAATGCCTGGGATTCGAACATAATTCCAGACTCGTTGGAAATTTCCGGAGAGGAAACATTAAATAGCACAGCTTTGTCGGTTGAAAATATTACGGATAGCTCGAAATTTCACGTTTCGACGCCATTGATGGTTCACGAGACAGAGAACGGTACTGATTGCGAGGGAGTATATGGCAATGACAATTGTGAAACCGGGATCGATAACTCGGCGGCTTTATCGCAGATAATGAGCGATGAAAGCGTAGATCACGGTAACGATAACAACGTGCATGACACACCGATCGATCTCAATTCGAATTCAAACGTTACTTCAAATATTACCCTGTCCTCGGGGTCCGACAGTTTCACGAGCAATGAAACGAACACGACGGGCAGCGAGGTGAGCAGCGACGAGCTTCACGAGTACGAAGTGACATCATCCAATGTCTCTTCGTGTTACGAGAACAGCGAGTTCGCGTTTTCGGCGTCCAACACCGAGCTGCTGTCAAAATTGAACAAAAGGAACGAGGAAAGAGCGTCGAGGCAACAGAACCAGCGCGACGATGCCGTGAAAAGTGTCAAGGACACCGGTCATTGCGAGGAATCTACCATTGGCGCATCGAGCAGGACGAAATGGAACGCACAGTACGAGAGGACAGCTGTTGAGCAACCGTCGGATAATACGAACGATGACGATGTCGTAAGTCTGCGTACCGAGAGTGATTCAATGCCAATCACCGCGGAGGATGATCAATCCGTTACGTGCCAGGCTGGGAAATTAGCAACAACGGAGGCCAAAGATGGCGTGGAAGACAACGACCCGACAGCGAGGAATCACGGCTGTGGAATCGAATTGAAATCAGCGGGCTCCGACGTGGGCGACATGATAACCAACAAGATTCAAGAGATGTTCAAGAGCGCGGATAGCGCAGGTAAAACGGAGAATGCGCATGACGGTGGCTCGTGCACGGTGAGAGGCGATAGTCCTGCTTCTGACCAGGTGGTAGGAGAGGCTCGAGGTGGAGGTGGTGAAGGTGGTAGTGGCACCGATGGTGGTGGAGTTGGTGGAGGCTGCGCCGAGGAGGGGATAGAAGAGGGATCGACACGGTTTCGCTCAGTCGAGCGACGCCCGTCTACTCGAAAGGAGAATGGATTCCCTCCTGCCGCGTCGACCAAGGATTCCATCAGAGACGTACAACACTTTCCCTCAACGGTCCAAAACAACAATCTCGGCAACAATAACAACAACAAGTATAGAAGCCTCGTGATGATCACTCAGGAAGCCTCGTACCAGCCAGTGAGCGTGATCACCTCGGACACGACGACCTTGTTGCAGCCGGATGAAGTGCATACGGCTAGCCAGGGTTTAGCTGGATACTTCCAGCTGGCGTTGGAAGCCGTAACCGATCAGCCGCACCGTAAAAATGGTCAGGGACCTAGGAAACCTTTGATGGTGAAACGTTTAGGTAGTGTGACTGCGAATCATTCGGAACCAGAAGTGGACAGCGGGCTGAGTGTCGGTAGTGCCAGTGAAAGCGACGACGTGTCGGTGAAAAATGCGGCGAAAATAGGTAGTGGTCGACAGGAAAACGGCGAAGACAATGCCTCGAAAGAGCGTATGGGTAACGAGCACCGGGAGGGCACGCGAGCACGTGCCTCCTCGCAATCGAGCGACGACAATTCGGCCAGTGGTGGCGTTGTGATTCTCGAGGAGGGTCTGGCCGATGATGATTCATGGGTGGAAGAAGTTTCGCACGACGAGGACGAGCCTGGCGCTACAACAGCCACGGAAGAGAGCTCCGAGGATGAAGCGAATAGCCTCGGTGACCGCGAGGAGGAACTTCGTGGTTATCACAGGCAGGCAATCGACTTCACCTTGCACACTATCGTCGAAGAGTCCTGCGAGGAGAGCGAAGCGGAGCCTAGTTTGGCTACGGGAAGTCCATCCAAGAAACAGAGGCCACCATCGGCCTCGGAATTGGAGAAATACTTTTTCTTTGGCCTCGGAGGAGATGGGAACAACTCGAGTATGGGTTCGCGCGAGATAGACAGTTTGTCGGAAACTTCGTCCATTTATTCGGAAGGTTTGGAATCGCTTGGACAAGACGATTCTCCAGGGAATGGACAGAGTCAGGAGAGATCAAACTCTGGAGAAGGTTTCTTGAACTCTTCGAGACTCGAAAAGTACTTCCTATCGGAGTTTCTGGGTTTCGATCAAGACAGACGAGATTCGGACGGTTCTGTCGGCAGTGATTCCGAAGGAAGACCCAGTCCTGAAGCGCAGAGGAGGAAGAAACTGGTTCGTGCCAGAGGTACTGGAAGATCGCACAGTTCGTCTTTGGACAATTTACTGGCCCTTACGCAGAGTTCGCAGAACTTGAGCTCGCAGAATTCTCTTCAAGACCTGAGTTTGAATCAGGATTCGCAGGAAACTCAGTCCGAAGGCTCATCCACCGAGACAGACGGTGCAGACGATGGTCAAACTGCCGCTTTTGGGACGGACGGACAGTTTGACACCGTGAAACGAAAGAAGAAGAAACCGAGGAACTTGGGCACTCAGAGTCCACGCGTTCCTGACGACAGAAACAAAACACCAGAGCCGAACAGAGAAATGGTTTTGGTGGGAGAAGTGGTGATGGAAAACGAGGCAGAGGCCATTAATTCGGAAGATTCGGAGAGAGCAAAGACACCTCAACCAGAATCCATCCTGTCTTCTTCTTCCTCTCCATCGACCATCGCCAACGCTTCGGCAACATCGACGTCGTTAATCGATTCCGCTAGAAATATGCACATGAGTTCCGGGGAATCGTTAAACTATAATCAAAGATCGAAACAGCAATCGCGAGATTCAGGGTTCGTAGGTAGCTGCGATGATCTCCTTCAGCACCAGAAACTGCCCGACGACGCTCAATCTGGTACCGAAAACAGCCAGGAAACTGGGAAAGATCGTTCTAACAGCGAGAACGGTGAAAATGCTCAAACTACGAATCAAACCTCCGCGGAAGGCATCCCCGGAGTCGAGAAAGGAAACCTAGCCAAGTTGGATCACCCTTTGAGTCACGCTACACTGCCTCACTTGCCAAACGCGTCTCTTTCAAGAAAGGATAGCTTCAACAATTGGTCCAGCGACGAGGAAACGAATTTAATGATGTCGAAGATGAGGCAATTCTTCAAAACTATGGTCGCCAATTCAAACGGACAGAATCAAAATAATACCAGTGCGAATTCGAGCGGTCCGTCACCTGCGCCCAGTCCTAGATTACCTGGTTATTCGTCAAAGGCCAGGCTATGCTCACAAAATCGTACAAAACCACCACAGTTAGTGTACTTCGAGAACGAGCTGACCAGACTGATGAAAACTGTTCCGGGAATTCGGGACGAACAAGTTCGAGAAATTGTCGAGTATCTCAGTTCCGAGGACACGTGGTCCGATTCGTACGACAGTTCCGATTACACTAGCTCGGATTTGGAGGGAGCAGCCGGTGGTCGTCGATCGGCGCTTCAGGAACAGATCTCGCAGAGCTGCCAGCAGATTATCAGTAAATTCGATACCACGTCGGGTGACAATCTGTTGGACAAGGAGAGGGAAGATAAAACTGGACCGACAGGAATACAGCCACCCTATCTGGGCAGAGATACCGCGTTCGTGTACCAGAAACTGGTTCAGAGTTTCACAAAAATGGCCGGCGATGGTGTAAGCTCTGACGCCAATTCGACACCGCACAGTAGTCCACCGTTGATCGCTAAAGTGATGCATCATATCGGTAGCCGACTGGTTGCCCTGATGCACGAAGTCTCCGAGGGTGGTCCAGCTGTCCAACATCATTCCACGAGCTGGAGACGCTACTCGCAACATCATCGAACGCCGTCCTCGGCGTCTACCACCGAAGACGACGATTCTACTTCGGACTCGACCAATGCGCCTTCGTCGACGCACTTACAGCTACCCAGATCGAAATCCCACGATCCTCTGTTGCTCATTAACAATCATCCAGCAGCCTCCACCGGACAAGAAGGCGAAGAACGCGAGGCTAGTGATTACGAAAGGTTCTCTTGGCGAGGAAGCTTCGAATCCGCGCTAATGGCAGCGGATTCTAGGACGAAACTGAGCCTTCTCGCTTGTTCCGGGGATAGTGTCGGTGCTAGTGCTAGTGCTAACGCCTTGGCCATGGCCGCTAAGCGTCGCAGTGCAGGAGATCTGTTGTTCAATCCAAAGAGCTTTTCGAGAGAACAGTTGGATAGGGTTAGAAGTTGTGGATCCATTGGTGGTGGAAGTGGAGGTGCTGCCAGTGGATGCGGAGGATCGGTTGAGGAGAGGATCTGGAGCAACAGGAGAAGGTCTTCCGTTCCCGACGCCAACACGAGGGGGGAATCTGGTAAATTTGTCATCATTTCATATGTTTTATTTATATTTAACCATCTTCTACCGCGAACTCGAAACGTTTTATAAGTAATATCGGTGGAGATAAAATTAAAACGAGATCGAAAAATTATTTTAGAATATCAGATCATTTTACAAAATATAATAACAGCAAAAAACACTCGGTAAAACATATCTTAAATTGTATTATAAATTTAATTTTATACGAGTGATCTGTAGACTGCGGATTTTTACGCATTTATAGGAAATTTAAAGGTGAAAAACTGCACAAAATGCACGTAATACGAACAAATATACAAAATACCCAATTTATAACGCTTTTTATCATACCTGATAAGTGAAATAACTTTCTACAGAAGTTTTACATTTCTTTAAAATAAAAACAAAAAATCCGCAGTTTAACGATCAGCTATAACTACGTATTTTGACAACAAAAAAAGAATACTTTTCAAATCATTCATTCTGTTCTCCTCGTTACTTTATTACACTTAAAAAAAAAATAAATAACGATTATGCTGAATTCTTAACTCTTCGATCTCTTCTTACATAAATCTTTGAACAGCAAGTAAAGAAAAAATATCTCTGTTCCCTCGATGAAAGTTTTATCTTTAACAAGCATCGCGAGTGCTTTCCAATACTTCATTCAAGAGCATCGTTGAAATACAAAATACGACCACGTTGAAATACAAAATAATACATCAACAGACACGTCTGCAGGTGACGAGGACACCGAGGATGAGCTCGAGTATACCGGCGAGTCTCGTGCAACGACTCTTCCACGTGGAATGCAGTCGGCCATTACCGCGGCAACCAATTCTCTGCCGCGTTTGCCAGCTTCCACGGCACCGACTGGCTTCATGACGACGTCGATCGCGCCTTCGTCAACGATGCACAAGGCGCACAGCGTCTATCATTTCCTACCGCAGCATTCTGGCGTGAAATCGGCCAGATACCGTCCGCCTGGTTTCGCTAGGAACAGTAACATTGCTGGCGCGATCGGCGGGCCAAAGCGCGCGCTCAGCGCTCCAGGACTTCAGGTTTCGGGTTCTCAGTCTTCCGCTGGGAAACGAGACAATTCGAGATCGAGGAGGCAGCAGGCTATGTCACTCACGCCCGGTAAGTCGTTATTTTATTATACTTGCACGAATATTTTTATGAAAAAACGCGAACGATTGCGCGAAGCGAGCAAATAGTTAAAAAAAGAAAAAAAGGCTAGGTTGATGAACATGCGATCGTCTGAGTAATTAAGAATAGCAAGAAAAATTAGCGTGAAAATCTGTGCACCATAAAGTCGGCGTTCGTTCGAGATTTAGTTATAATTTGCTGGAAAAGCAGTTGTATCTAACCGAGACGGTTTAATTAAAACTAGTCTGCCTGGTTAAAGTGAAAATTTCATTATTTACATGCTGCTCACGGACGAAAGATGGACCGATAAGCGTGCTATAATCCGAGGCAGGATGATTCTTATCGGGATAATTCGCAATGGCAGAGTAATCTTTTGTTTTCTTTCTCTGAGGCTTTACTTAGGGGGAAGAAGAGTGTCGGCTTGGTTCAATGGCAATTGTGTTACAGTTTGTGACTGGAAATTCCTTTTCATTAAAAGTACTATGTATTTGAAATGTGATTTTGAATGAACCTTTATCGATGAGTTGACTTCCATTTTTCATACTGTGTTGACATAGAACATTTCATATATCATAGGAGGTTAAAATCGAATTTATTATTGGTATTTGGTATATTATTATAAGAAAGAAAAAAAAAAGAAAGTGACTTAAAAGGTTATACATTACCGCTTATAAATATCCGGACGCTGATAAATTTGTCAGCTTGATCAGTTTGTAGCGGTGGTACATAAATGTTACTAAAATATGTAAATTAATGATAATTTAAAAACTGAGAGTAATATTTACTACCTTTTTGAGGAATCGACACATTGTAAATTGAATTTATCTTTTAATAAAAATTTGTCAATAGTGTATTAAAATGAAATACACAATTGGTAAAAGAATACTCCTTGAATTAACCATGATAGAAAAATATTATTTAATTCATAGCTTAGCAATTAAATAACCCAAATATAAAGAATTTTTCAAATAATAAAACAGTTCCGTAAGGTTTGATACTTATAGACTTTAATGTCATTTTTATTTGCATCATAATATTCAGCTACACACAGTAATGTAACAATAACGATTGAATAACAAAATCATAAATTATATTCTGTGAAAAAAAAGTAAGTGTCCCGATACTTTCGAGCGATAGTGTATAAATTTCACATGAATGAGAATTTGAAGAATTTGAGCATACATATAAATTTCTTACAATCGGATAAGTTACAAAATAATTCTGCGTTTTAAATTGACGTCCAAAGAAACAGTTGCGATTTCTTAGGTAAAGTACAATGTATAAAAACAATTCCACACTTTCAGTTTATTTGGTCAAAATCAATTACTTACAATTACTGTAATTTACTGTTCGCCCGGTACGTACATGTAGATACCGTTTCCATTACACAACCACGCTCCATTTCGCTGATTAATCAACAATTTCTCACTTGTTTCTTCGTTTAAGCAACGCGATTAATTGCGAAAACTAAATCAGAACGAAATTACGACAGCTCTCGATTACAATAAATCTTCGTCTTCGTGAATTTAAATCCTCTTGCAGAATTATAAATTAGAACGATTTCATCCATTATCGACGAACCTAAAAGCAAAAAAAAAGCGAAAGCCGAAGCAGAGTAAACTTACGAAAGTCACGAAATCATTATATATCTTCGCTTTAACCTTTTACAGAATCATAAATCGAAACGTAAGATTAAAAAGTGTCGATAATCGGACGTAGTAAAATCAAGAACTGTTGTCACGAAAAAATAATTATTTACATAGTATTATTAACCCGTTAACTGCCAAATTCTTTTTTATTTTTGGCTGGATAAGTTGTATATATGCAGAAAAAGTTGTGTAACAATATAATTATATTGAAATTATGTTTTGTTTTGAAATTATTTGATATTTTTGAAAAAGTCCCAAATGGGTATCGTTGTAAAATGATCGGTAAAATCATTTGAATAAAAAACAAAAGACCGAGTAACTAACAGATCGTTACTATAACCTCTAAATTACGTACATTTATGTACTGTATTTCATTATAATATAAAAAAGAAAGCAAAAATATTAAACTTCAAATATGACAATTTTGTTCCGTTCAACTTACATATGAATTTCAATTTTGATCGCTTGTTGTAAAGAAACGAACCACAAAACACACACTTTCTATTAAACACGATATCGACAGATATATATAGAATAAAATTAAACTGTCAAGCGTACCGAATATATTTTTGGCACCGAATGGTAAACGTAAAATTCCAAAATCCCCGAATGGGGATCGTCGCAGCCAATGGGTTAATATCGAAAGAAAAAGAAAAATGGTGCCATCGAGAATCGACGACGAACGATCTAATTTTCTCGTAATTCATCCTGTGAAAGTAATTTTCATGAAATTTATCAACGACGCTTGGTTTCGAAGGCCATAAGTATGGCAGCAAGTAGAACGCGATTGTTAATGAACGTTTTAAAATATTTACTGGAGTGTAACAGGTGTAACCGCTTTATTACGAGGTTTCCCTTCTTTTCCGTTCTTCTTTGGCCTCCACCTCCACACTCTAGCCGCCATACGATAATCGATAAACCGGTATAACGTTGTGTCTCGCGTATGCGTACTGTCGAATTTCTCCTACTGTCGTTTTTTTTTTCTCTCTTTTTTTTTCATACGTGCAGCCGTATGACACGTTCCAATGATGATACGCTAAACTCTATTTTTCATCGGACTTTCTACACTGCGGTGCGTAACTATAACGCCGGCTAAATTTTTAACCGTTCNGTGCGTAACAATAGCACTGCATCAATAAAATCGATGATAAACAATTTTAATATCTCGTAGGACCACCTTTTTTCGTAATTAGCTCGAAAATTGTGTCTGGAACGCTATCAGTAAGTTTCCCAAATATATCTCTACTTATTTCGTTACTTATTTTTATTATTGCATTTCTAAACTAGTAAATAACAACGCCGGTGCTATAGTTAAGCAACAGTTGAAAATCACATTTTCTATTATATTGTTTCGTATAAGAGGGCAATTTAAATGTGATTTAGTCTACGGTTCATTTTTCTCATACTTTTTCAATTTCTACAATTCATTCTTTTGCACTTTTAATCTAAAGTCTAAAACAGCTAAAAATTTAGGCGGTGCTATAGTTATGCACCGCAGTGTAGTCAACGTCGTTGTTTAACCCATTTGCATCGCGACTTAAATTGCAGGGACTCTCATTTATCACCGAAACCCACACGGTTGGTCTACCCTCATGGTTGTATAATTCATCGGATCATTTATAACTCGTCCCGATTTAACACTAGAACTACCAAAGTGGTAAAAATGACCCATTCGTAATTTTTCATGGAGATTTTATAAATTAACTACGGTACCTTTGGGTAGATCTTTCGCGATTTTTTATTAAAAATATAGATAAACTTTTGTCTCGCTTCCATTATATATTATTTTAGATACCTTCTACTTTGATTTCTCCGGTAGAAATAAGTATACTTTAGTCGTCGGTAGTTCTAGCGTTAAATATTTCCTGTTTTTTATAGATATTAATTGATCGTAACGATATATCGGAGTACAAANCATGGAGATTTTATAAATTAACTACGGTACCTTTGGGTAGATCTTTCGCGATTTTTTATTAAAAATATAGATAAACTTTTGTCTCGCTTCCATTATATATTATTTTAGATACCTTCTACTTTGATTTCTCCGGTAGAAATAAGTATACTTTAGTCGTCGGTAGTTCTAGCGTTAAATATTTCCTGTTTTTTATAGATATTAATTGATCGTAACGATATATCGGAGTACAAAGGAGTACATATATTAATAAATATAAAATTCTTAGTGCAAATATTTTTATTCAATGGTATTGTATGATGTCGCTGTCGGCGGATTATTCCATGTTTGGTGGTACAGAGAAAATATTACTCGCGGAATATTCCGTTTCGTGATGCAAATGGGTTAAAACGTTATGGTATATGTTATATTGTTAGGTTTAATCAAATTTGGAATTCTTAATCAAATTATTAATTATTTTGGATTGTATGCGATAGGTTTTTACGTTGACATTTTTTTTTTATTATTATTAGACTTTTTAAACNAAATTATTAACAATAATTTTGTCCATAGTCTTTTTTGTGTTATGATATTTAGTCAGGTAACAACAATATCTAAATTTAATTGTTTGAGAATTACTACTTGAGGTTGAATCCGTGGACTGTTTAAGACAAATGCTAGGAAAATTTACCAAATGTTTAGCTGAACAAATTTCAACGTTTTAAGAATAAAGAATATTAAATCAGAAAGAAACTAGACTGAATTGAATACAAAGATATAACGTGCGGATAATAGATCGTTTGAACAGCAGAGTGCTCGTATAATGGAGTATTCCGATAACGGGAGTTCGGTTAAGATAGGTTCTACCGTATATAAGTTAGTTCTGTATTCTTCATCTATTCAAGGTGTTTTCGAAATCGTGGTGTAATCGAATTTTTTTTACACAAAGCTCTGTTTTTTAGAAAATAGAATTTGAATATTCGTTTAATTTATGTGTTACAATAATCTGTTTAATTTATCGAATCTAGTTATCCACTATTATTACTGTTCATGATTGCAAATAGTGTCTCAATTTGGTATTGTTTAATATAATGCAATGAATTTTAGTAATGCAATTATTTTATTAATTTAAAAACTGCTGTTGTGCACGGGACTTTTAATAAAATTAAATCGTTTATAAACAAGATATGTAATAGTAGTAGCTGTTTGTCGAGAATATCTTAAAAACAAAGACTGAATGTCAATAACATGTAAATAAATATGTTTTATAACATATTTAAATTTCGTCAAAAATAGATGAAATTTACCATTTTATATATGATTATGTTTTTTTTATTTCTTGTTCTATAACTCTCAATCTTTATTACTACTATTACTGTTATATTACTTATATTACTGTTACTATTACTATTATTACTGTTGATAGTTGCAAATAGTGTTCAAATTTGGTATAGTTTAATATAAAACAATGAGTTTTAGTTCGTTTTATTTAATTAAAGTTCATGAAATTTACCATTTTATACATAATTACGTTTTCTTATTTCTTATTTCATAACTCACAATCTTTATTACTACTATTATTACTGTTGATGGTTGCAAATAGTGTCCGAATTTGGTATAGTTTAATATAAATCAATGAATTTTAATAATGCAATTATTTTATTAATTTAACAATTACTGTTATGCGCGGAGTCTTTAAACTCCCCCGACCTTCGTTTATAAACAAGATATATAATAGTAATAGCTGTTTTTCGCGGATATCTTAGAAACAAAGATCGAATATCAACAACATGTAAAGCAATAGGTTGTTCAAAATGTCGAGTTTTATAACGCGTTTAAATTCCCTAAAAAATGAAAGAAATTTACCCTTCTATACATAGTTACATTTTTTGATCTCTTGTATTATAACTCTCTTATAAATCTTTATTTTTTTTTTTATATTTGATATTCGAGTAACTTTTCTCGTCGATGCTTCGGTACTTTATCTCACTTTATCTCACCTTGTATACACAAACAGTAAGTTCCTTATTTTCAACGCTCTTCCATGAAACGAAACATTGCAAAAGCGTTGCAATGGAAAAGCAACACCTCTAATAAACACGTTTATATCCGTAAAACGTTCGTGACGTTACGATAGACATTTCCCTGCACGCGCGTTAGCATTCCGATTGCGCGATAAGGAAAACCTGTGGTACAATACGGGTTCGAGCTTTAACGGGAAGAAACGACTCAGAACCGCTACTGCAAACTGTATTTCCGTCGTTTTCAATTCAGTCTGAATCACGCAAATCGGCGATTCGTGGACCCGTTTCCGAGCCAAACTCGCGAAGTTTGTTCCAGATTCGTGTCACGTAGCAAACCACTATCGAAATCGTTTGGCCACGTCTGATGTAAGCACCTTTGGACCGATTCTGATTGTCGTTAGATGCTTGAGTACCTTTTTTTTTCTTTTTTTTTTTTTTTTTTAAGAACGCCAAATTTTTTTTTTTTTTTTTTTTAAGAGTTTGTTTTAGAGTGGTCACATTAACATTGAAGTCATTAGTGACCACTAAACGATACACGAATGGCTATTACAATGTTACAATGTTTTCGAAAGTGAGATAATACATTTTGCTTATGGTGAATTTAATTGTTTCCACAAATTGATTGTAATTTCTGACGAAAAGAAACAAGAGACATACTTTGCTCCGTAGACCGATGAAATCATTTTCACTGCCACTCCCCGTTGCACTCGTGGCTCGCGTGGATCAATAACCAAGACCAGCGTAATTCGAAACTGCTTAATTAATTGTAATGATTACTTGGAGCATGGTTGGAAAGGTGAATTCTTCAGATAAAATGTGTTTCTTGTAATTACTTTATATGGTTAAATGATAACTGTTAATAGCAAGTTGAAATAATTTGTCGAGATAATTCTCTTATTGCCAGCATCGATTTTCTTATCGGGTTAAAATAATCTTTACGATAAAATATTTACAATGAAGTAATTATAATGAAAAATATAGTATATTCCATATTATAGTAAATAAGTATATTCCAACTAAAACTTGAAAATTAGTTTCTTAAATTTAAATCCTTCATTTTATTATATCGTTCAGTTTTTATCTAAATACTAAACAAATTACGTAGAAGCCACATTGATCAACTCCATCGATGTTAATCGTTTGGTTTTTGAAAAATTAAGCGGTAATCGTGTGTTTTGGTATTGAATTTGAGAAATTTACAGAACATGGAGTTCAATTTGGCATTCGAACGACTCAAATAAAAATATTTTCGGAATATCTGTTTAAACTGCAGTATTTTAACCCTCTATAGCCCGAATTTTGTCTGCTTATTGGAGAAAAAATGACGATTGATTATAGTTTTTCACTTTGATTTGTAAATATTGTAACTAATAATTACTGTAGATAGATCGTACTTTTTGATCGTTGGTTTCTTAGAAGTGAAATTTCAAAAAATAATACCTTATAATTCATTAATGGGTTCTATTAACCCTCTATAGCTCGAATTTTGTCTGCTTACTGGAGAAAAAATTACGATTGATTACAGTTTTTCGCTTTGATTTGAAAATGTTTTAAATAATAATTACTGTAGATGGATCGTGGTGTCACTATAGTAATCAAATTCAATAATCAAATTGAATAGTGCAGTGATAACTAAAGAAAATTAATTTTTAAAAATATAGATACATCAGTTTGTAACTTTTAAGTCACACCGTCCCATGGAGGGTTAAATTATTGATCGAAATAGGTATTTTTAAAAAATCGATGAATTTTAACTGATGGTTAATTCATTGAAATTACGCTTGATATATTTTACATGGCATATGTTGTATTAATTACTGTTCATTGAATATTAGATAACAAAAAAGGTAGTTACATACAACGTAGAATAGAAAACTGGTGGTACGATATGTAAGCATTTAGTAAAAAGATTGGAAGGAAATGAAAACGTTCTTAAATTGCGGAAAAGAATTTTAAAAATATATTTACGAAGACCTTTGTGTATCTAGCATTAAAATAAATACGTACAGTTAAATGGAAAAGTAAAGGTATGCTTAAATAGGAAAGTAAAACGCGGTGTATAGCGTTAATTGAGGTAAGAATCGCCTCATTAAATAATTTGAAACCTAAAAGTGCGTTTTGGATTGAGAATATTAACAATTAATTGAAGAATTAATTTTAATTAAAACTCGTAACAAAATGTATTATTTTTATACAAGTTCATTATTGTTATTTTATATTATACTTACCAACGAAGTACATAATTTTATATATATATATATTGGGAATTCGATGAAACTTACGATTAAATTGTAATAATGCATTTATTATTCCAATTTAATTGGTTTATGTAAACAAAATTTATTCAACCTTCAACCTGTTAATTAACTAGTAAAGTGAGAAGCTTTAATGAAACATTATTTCTAAAAAAATAACTTCTACATTTTTGTGCATATAAATTACTTATATTATATATAATTTGCGTGAGAAAAAAATGAGAAAAAAATGTCAGAAAATTTTTAACATTTCTTAAAAACCAAAAATGCAAAAGTATTTCTAAATTATAAAAATGATAAATTAAGAGGTCCCAAATTATATTTTTTAATTATTTTTATGTTAATTATTTTAATTATTTTATATTTTTTATATTCGCCTAAATTATTTTATTAGTAATAATTTCGCTTCATTTAAATCATGTTTATAGTGGGGTAGACCGAGGAAAATCGGATCAGAATAAAAATTCAATCAAAAGAAACATTTTTAGTTTAAAAACAATTTTTATTATCAGTGTGCAAACTAAATTATTAGGGTATTAATTACGAATTTATAATAAAAAATTAGCTTTCTAAATTTTAACTATTATTTTTTACTGTCAAACAGAAACGGTCTGCTATGGTCCTCAAATTCTTTTCGACCAAAACACGTTCTCATTTGACTAAAAAAAATATCTAATTCTGATAAAAATATGTGTTTTTAACATAAAATTAAATCAAGGAAATTTGCAAGCGAACAATAGCTTTTCCTCATTTTTCTCGAAATTAAGAAATTTTCCAATTAAAGAAAAACTCGATTGGGTCATTTTTGATATCAAAGGCCGCAGCAGTTTAAAATAGTTACACAAATAATATAAATTTCTTATTTACCATATAAATCGCTTCACATTTTAAACAAACTCCTCAAATCGCAATAAAATCGGAAAAAAATCAAACATTCTGCATTATGTAGAAAACGTAAAATGTCTGAATTTTCACTCCAGGAGCATATAAGAGTTAATAAAATGAAAAAAATGGCATGCTGAGAGAAAACAGAAAATTCAGAATAAAAAAAGTGGCGTACACGAATAAGAATGTGTTGAAACCTGTGGTTTAAGCTTACAAGGGTAGACAGGCAGCCATAAATTACCTACACTAACCATCACCGCTACAAATTACAAAACAAGCACTTCTTTACGAGACTTGTTAGTCAGGAAAAGTGGAAATTAATCTTGTAGCATTACTTCTTACATAGATACGAGTACGGTTGCGAGACATTCCATTTTCTGAAGCAAACACAACCATTTCCCGTGAAGACAATACACTTTCTCGACCGTTCCTCGTTCCAACGATTCTCGCGGTTGTACAAATCTTCAAATCTAACAGGACTATTTCACCCGGCGCTTACGGAAGCAATCATTTTTCCGTTGTCTAAAGACGATTGCGTTTCCTCAAGTTTCCTAAAAATTAAGAAATTTTTTGACGAAAGAAAAACTCGATTGGATCAAAAATGACGCAAAATGTAAAATGAAATAAAAAATAATCGTAGTAGGATTGACCTTCATACGCTGCTTAGAAATAATTACCCAAATGATATTAGTTTTTTACGTGCTATATCAATATCTCGGAAAAAATATAAACAGGTTGTTTTTTATTCACGGCTTTATATTTTAACCCTTTCATTACGGTGCTCTCAAGATTGAAAGAGCTCTTGGTATATTAATCGATACATTTGTTGATATAACAAAAATATAGATAGCAAAATTTAAGTATATTGTTTAATGAATGATGGTAGATCATATGTGAAAATAAGTAGATATATAATAATATCATAAATGAAAATATAAATAATTGTGTGGTACAGAAAACGCCTGTGCACGCTTTTATCAGATGATTACTTCATTTTTAACACTAGATTTACGGGGATTAATTGGACCATTTTACGGGTATATTGAACAGTGCTTTTTTTCTAATAACATTAGTTCATTTTATTTGAAATTAATAGGTTTTTATTCGCACAGATTTAGTTGGTACGTTTCTTGCATTTAAATTCTATTTTGAGCGTACATTTTTCACACAGATAATTACTGCACTTTAGCATGGAATCAGAAATCCGTCAAATTGACGGGTTCCGTAAATCTAGTGTTAAAGGCGTATATATACGCTCTTCGTAGCGAAAGGGTTAAAGAAATACATCAAACAGCAATACAACCGGGAAGAAATCAAATGTATTGCACTGTTTAAAAACAGAAAGAGGTTTTTACCCTAAGAGCGTACGAGGGTTAAGAAGGTAATACAGACCATTAGCACATTGCCAATATTTTACATTTGTTTAACCCTCTATAGCCCGAATTTTGTCTGCTTATTGGAGGAAAAATTACGATTGATTACAGTTTTTCGCTTTGATTTGAAAATGTTTTAACTAATAATTACTGTAGACAGATCGTAGTTTCTGATCGTTGGTTTCTGAGAAGTGACAGTATAAATTTCAAAAAATAATTTCATATAAATTCATTAATGGGTTCTGTTAACCCTCTATAGGCCGAATTTTGTCTGCTTATTGGAGGAAAAATTACGATTGATCACAGTTTTTCGCTTTGATTTGAAAATGTTTTAACTAATAATTACCGTAGATGGATCGTGGTGTCGTTACAGTAATACAGTAATCGAATATAATAGTGCAGTGATAACTAAAGAAAATTAATTTTTTCAAATATAGATACATCAGTTTGTAACTTTTAAGTCACACGGTTCCATGGAGGGTTAAGTATTGGTCACAAAATTATCGATTTGCACAAGAAAGTTCGAATAAAATCATTCTTTTTTTTTTTAAATCTCTTATTTAACCCTCTATGGCTTTGTGTGACTTAAAAGTTACAAACTAACGTATTTATATTTAAAAAAAAATTGTTTTATCAAGTTACCGCTGTTTTATTAACCATCTATAGCCCGAATTTTGTCTGTTTATAAAAAAAAAATTACGATTGATTACTGTTTTTCATTTTCATTTGAAAATTTTTAAACTAATAATTGTTATAGATGGATTGTGGTATAATTACGGTAATACAGTAATAAAATTTAATAGTACAGTGATAACTAAATAAAATCAATTTTTTTAAATATAGATAATAAATTTTATCTAAATTTAAATATATTTTTTAAATATTAATTAGTTTCTAACTTTTAAGTCACACAAAGCCATAGTTACATTTGATTACTGTATTACCGTAGCGACACCACGATCCCTCTATAGCAATTATTACTTTAAAAATTTTCAAATCTAAGCAAAAAACTGTAAG
>SMSQ01000297.1:0-10059 GCA_019453375.1 Ctenoplectra terminalis
CAAATTTTTTCAAATTTTTTAGAGTAGGTTGCTCAAGATGTTTAGTCAAATTTTTCAAAAATAACATTAATATTGGGTTGTCCGGAAAGTTGGTGCCGACTTTTAAGAAAAATTCAAACACAACACATTTAAATTTCCATATACATTTATTAAATTATATACGTTCCATTTTGTTCTATAACCTTTCTCCATCTCTCGCGTAACTTGAATATCCCATCCTTCCAAAACTTCTTACGTTTTTCGGCGCAAAACTTTTCCATATTTAACGCTAGACCTATATTTTTCGGTTCTTCTCGGACCAATTATTTTGTGTTACTTTAGATTACACGCGTTATACGAGAAAAATTCCCGCATATCACGAGTTCCTATAACGCGTAATGTATTAACCACATTATACGGGAGTCCACTGTATCGGTAATACACCTCAATAAATATTAGTTCGAAAACACAATTGCTGGGTTTCATCCAATTATTCATTTTGTCTCGTATTATTATTGCTCATTGTTCTGTTTCTCCTCACTGTTAATTTACTTATTAGCTCGTTCCGAAACCTTTTTGCCAATTATTTCATAATTCAGGCAATATATGCGAATCAAATCCCCATTAACATTGACCTTAATTTCAAATATGCAATTATGAGATAATTAAAAATTTTAATCTCTTTAAAAAAAGTACGACTCGTGTAACGAGCATAACATACCGTTACTTGTTTAATCTAATTAGTAGAAGAATAAAAGTGTATCGTTTGGAAATGGAACGAGTATCGGTACTATCAATAAATAAAAAGTAAATAACACCGTTACATAGTTAATTCGGTCATCCTGAAATGTTCGTGACGCAATTGTCTCGTTTCATCTAGTGAAACATAGTGTTCAACGCGAAGCGGCCAATTCGTAATTTCTTATATAAATTTTACGAATTCACTACAAAGTTTTGTTTCCCAATTCACAATAAAGAGTTATATTCATATAGATAAGTTTCAAACCTATAACATCACCTTAACTGTTTGCGTACCACGATCCACTTTCGCGCTCTTGAGATTTTGTGTCGAAAAAAGCCAACGCATTTGGCCGATACCGACAACTGACGGCGCACCCACAATTTGTCGAAACGCGCTCAGCCTTTCAGACGCATGTAGGTCGCATCGCTATCAGTAATCCAGTTTATATTTTGTTTTCACCTATTATAAATTAATAGTATATTAAATTTGATTATTGTATTACCGTAGCGACACCACGATCCATCTACAGTAATTATTAGTTAAAACATTTTCAAATCATACTAGTTTAAAAATATTTTACCGCAAAATAGTTAAGAATTTAAGAAGAGAATTGTAAAGGACCGCAAAAGGAAAATGGTAACTTTGTTCAACGTGATTTAACCCTCTATGGGACCGTGTGACTTAAAAGTAACAAATTCATGTATCTGTATTTTAAAAAATTAATTTTAGTATTACTGTATTATTGTAGCGATACAACGATCCTTCCATAGCAATTATTAGTTTAAAAATTTTCAAATAAAACTGTAAGACTGTAATCGATCGTAGTTTTTTCTCTAATAATTCGTAATAAAAAAATTCAGGCTATAGAGGGTTAAATGGATAGATTTTTATTAGCAGAGATTTATTTACCATATTTTTGTGTGTTTCAGTTTACATTTTCTGCACGCACACTTGTTCAATTTAACCCTCTATGGAACCGTGTGACTTAAAAGTTACAAACTGATGTATCTATATTTAAAAAAATTAATTTTCTTCAGTTATCACTGCACTATTAAATTTGATTACTGTATTACTGTAGCGGCACCACGATTCATCTACGGTAATTATTAGTTTAAACATTTTCAAATCAAAGTGAAAAACTGTAATCGATCGTAATTTTTTCTCCAATAAGCACATAAAATTCGGGCTATAGAGGGTTAATCGTCAGTAGTTCTATTGTTAAAACCACATCTGTTGTAATTACAATTAACGATTCGGTTCGGGAAATTTTTCGTAATTTTCTGTGAAACATATAGCTGAAGATTTGTTTCAGAATACATATCATTTGTATTTCTTTGGATAGAAATAGGTCTACTTTAATCTTTGGTAGGTTTAGTGTTAACCCTCTATGGAACCGTGTGACTTAAAAGTTACAAACTGATGTATCTATATTTTAAAAAATTAATTTTGTTCAGTTATCACTGCACTTTGATTACTGTATTACTGTAGCGACACCACGATTCATCTACGGTAATTATTAGTTAAAACATTTTCAAATCAAAGTGAAAAACTGTAATCAATCGTAATTTTTTCTCCAATAAGCAGACAAAATTCGGGCAACAGAGGGTTAATAATTCCAGGGTTACAAATTAATTTAACCCTCTATGAGACCGTGCGACTTAGAAGTTACAAGCTGATGTATCTATATTTTAAAAAATTAATTTTGTTTAGTTACCGTTGCACTATTAAATTTGATTACTGTATTACTATAGTGACACCACGATTCATCTACGGTAATTATTAGTTAAAACATTTTCAAATCAAAGTGAAAAACTGTAATCAATCGTAATTTTTTCTCCGATAAGCAGACAAAATTCGGGCTATAGAGGGTTAAACACGCTTATAGAGTCCGCACATTTTTGAACGCTCCAAAAAAACTTTGTACGATGCATCCCTTAAGTGTAACACGCCGATTTTAATGAAATTTACATATGAAATAACGTTTAAAAAATATCTGACACATATTTTTTGTTTTATCTTCGATCGTTTATATTTAGAGAGTGAAAACAGCTTTCTAAAGTTAGGGATGAAAAATATTTAAATCAACAATTAAATCTGTCGTTAACCCTCTACAGTCCGAATCTTGTTTGTTTATCAGAGAAAAGAACTACGATTGATTACAGTATTTTACTTCGACCGCGAAATTTTTAAAATAATAATTACTGTGGTATCGTTACGCTAACACGATAACAATAATATAACTGAATGAAATAAATTATTTTAAATATAAATATAGGAGTATGTAACTCTCGAGTCACACAAAGCCATAGAGGGTTAAAAATTACATAACGTTTTCTTACACAATTTCTTGTATCAGAATAGTTTCCCAAATATGAAGAACAATATATTTTTCATCCCTTAATTTAACAGCTGTCTTCACGTTCTAAATATGGACGATACCAGATAAAAAAAAAAAAAATACGCGCGAAATATTTTTATATGTAAATATAAAATACTTCGTATGTAAATTAATATGTAAATAAAAATCAGCGTGTTAAACTTTAGCGATATCCCTTGCAAGGGAAGCAAACGACAATTTATTCGAAATTCGCGTTTACCGATATTCATCGATGCATTTCCTTCGCTTCCTTTTCCAATTTGTGAACCTATTCGATCGTTCTGGTTTCACGAACACGCTGAATTGTCGAAGACATCTCGATTTCCTGTAATACCACTATTTCTTTTGCCGCTTCCCTTCTTGTCGATCGATCGATCGCTTTCGTGGTAACGCTGCGACACGATTGAAATTGTGTGAAAGCGCGATTTTATTCGTGTAAGAGTACCAGCTAAAGCGCGATGAAACGAGAGATGCTAGATAGTAACGCGATCTCTTGCATACGTCAGGAATTTAAAGCGATTACATAGTTGAGTAAAAGTTGTGTAATTACTGTGAATTACGTTCAACCTAGGTTTCTCTTGTTTCGCACTATTGCTACCATTGTAGCTCTTCGCGAACTAATAGGTTGCTGCCAAAGTTCTGTTCGCTGCAAAATATACTGAAAAACTCGATTTTCGAAAACTCATTACAGTGTCTTTAAACTGTGCTTATTTCAGTATTATTTATAACAGTTTTTCATCCACTTGGGAGCTGCATGGTTTCTTTTTTTTTTATTTACAAATTTATCGTTCATAGTCTGACGATAAATTATTTATCTATAATATAATATTATATTATACGTAATATATTAAATTGTTATATTATAATATATTATAATATTACATTATATTATATTTTAAATATAATTAATATTAAAATATTATTGTATTGTATTATATAAATAATAATATTATTATATATAATATTTATATTAATATAACTAAAATAACTAAAATATTAATATAAATATTATATATAGTATTTATATTTAAAAAAATTTTAATATTCTTTATCATTGTACTATTATGTTTTATTACTATACCATTGTTCTGGTATCAAATAGGCCATATAATTATTCGTTCCTACTTTTGAGATCCAGCTAAGAAATTGTAATCGTGTATAATTTCTTTTTTCATAAGCAACCAAAATTCCGTTCACAGAGAGATAAAGAAAGAGTATATTTCACAGTCTGTATCACTAATAATATCAAATGCTTATATAAATGTCTTTAAGTTCCTGATAAATTATAAGCTGATAAAAATATCTGAAAATAAATTTAATTTATTGGTATAAAATATTAACAAATATTAATATTCAGAATCCTCTCCATATTAAGCAACTTTTCTCCGCTAAATTTTATTACTATCTCAATATTATAGCGATTATTGATTTAAAAATTCTCGAATCAAAGTGAGAAACTATAATTAACTGTAATTTTTTTTTTTTTTTTNATTTATTATATCTATCTATTTCTGTTTACTTTAATCGTCGATAGGATTAGTGTTAAAGAAATGAATCTTGAGAGAATTTCAAAAATAATACAATAAACCATATGAAAATTCATGTTAGTGTTCCGAGGAAAATGGAAATCTCTTAACACTAAAACTATCAAAGCGGTCAAAATAACCGGCGTGTAATTTCTCATAGATTCTATATAAATTTAGAACGATTGAGTTTAGCGAATTTTTCGAGATTTTTCGAGATTTTCTGCGATTTTTTGTGAGAAATATAGGTAAAGATTTCTTCTCCTTACGTTACATATTTTTTTACAATATCTATGATTTTTATTTCTATTTATTATATCTATCTATTTCTGTTTACTTTAATCGTCGATAGGATTAGTGTTAAAGAAATGAATCTTGAGAGAATTTCAAAAATAATACAATAAACCATATGAAAATTCATGTTAGTGTTCCGAGGAAAATGGAAATCTCTTAACACTAAAACTATCAAAGCGGTCAAAATAACCGGCGTGTAATTTCTCATAGATTCTATATAAATTTAGAACGATTGAGTTTAGCGAATTTTTCGAGATTTTTCGAGATTTTCTGCGATTTTTTGTGAGAAATATAGGTAAAGATTTCTTCTCCTTACGTTACATATTTTTTTACAATATCTATGATTTTTATTTCTATTTATTATATCTATCTATTTCTGTTTACTTTAATCGTCGATAGGATTAGTGTTAAAGAAATGAATCTTGAGAGAATTTCAAAAATAATACAATAAACCATATGAAAATTCATGTTAGTGTTCCGAGGAAAATGGAAATCTCTTAACACTAAAACTATCAAAGCGGTCAAAATAACCGGCGTGTAATTTCTCATAGATTCTATATAAATTTAGAACGATTGAGTTTAGCGAATTTTTCGAGATTTTTCGAGATTTTCTGCGATTTTTTGTGAGAAATATAGGTAAAGATTTCTTCTCCTTACGTTACATATTTTTTTACAATATCTATGATTTTTATTTCTATTTATTATATCTATCTATTTCTGTTTACTTTAATCGTCGATAGGATTAGTGTTAAAGAAATGAATCTTGAGAGAATTTCAAAAATAATACAATAAACCATATGAAAATTCATGTTAGTGTTCCGAGGAAAATGGAAATCTCTTAACACTAAAACTATCAAAGCGGTCAAAATAACCGGCGTGTAATTTCTCATAGATTCTATATAAATTTAGAACGATTGAGTTTAGCGAATTTTTCGAGATTTTTCGAGATTTTCTGCGATTTTTTGTGAGAAATATAGGTAAAGATTTCTTCTCCTTACGTTACATATTTTTTTACAATATCTATGATTTTTATTTCTATTTATTATATCTATCTATTTCTGTTTACTTTAATCGTCGATAGGATTAGTGTTAAAGAAATGAATCTTGAGAGAATTTCAAAAATAATACAATAAACCATATGAAAATTCATGTTAGTGTTCCGAGGAAAATGGAAATCTCTTAACACTAAAACTATCAAAGCGGTCAAAATAACCGGCGTGTAATTTCTCATAGATTCTATATAAATTTAGAACGATTGAGTTTAGCGAATTTTTCGAGATTTTTCGAGATTTTCTGCGATTTTTTGTGAGAAATATAGGTAAAGATTTCTTCTCCTTACGTTACATATTTTTTTACAATATCTATGATTTTTATTTCTATTTATTATATCTATCTATTTCTGTTTACTTTAATCGTCGATAGGATTAGTGTTAAAGAAATGAATCTTGAGAGAATTTCAAAAATAATACAATAAACCATATGAAAATTCATGTTAGTGTTCCGAGGAAAATGGAAATCTCTTAACACTAAAACTATCAAAGCGGTCAAAATAACCGGCGTGTAATTTCTCATAGATTCTATATAAATTTAGAACGATTGAGTTTAGCGAATTTTTCGAGATTTTTCGAGATTTTCTGCGATTTTTTGTGAGAAATATAGGTAAAGATTTCTTCTCCTTACGTTACATATTTTTTTACAATATCTATGATTTTTATTTCTATTTATTATATCTATCTATTTCTGTTTACTTTAATCGTCGATAGGATTAGTGTTAAAGAAATGAATCTTGAGAGAATTTCAAAAATAATACAATAAACCATATGAAAATTCATGTTAGTGTTCCGAGGAAAATGGAAATCTCTTAACACTAAAACTATCAAAGCGGTCAAAATAACCGGCGTGTAATTTCTCATAGATTCTATATAAATTTAGAACGATTGAGTTTAGCGAATTTTTCGAGATTTTTCGAGATTTTCTGCGATTTTTTGTGAGAAATATAGGTAAAGATTTCTTCTCCTTACGTTACATATTTTTTTACAATATCTATGATTTTTATTTCTATTTATTATATCTATCTATTTCTGTTTACTTTAATCGTCGATAGGATTAGTGTTAAAGAAATGAATCTTGAGAGAATTTCAAAAATAATACAATAAACCATATGAAAATTCATGTTAGTGTTCCGAGGAAAATGGAAATCTCTTAACACTAAAACTATCAAAGCGGTCAAAATAACCGGCGTGTAATTTCTCATAGATTCTATATAAATTTAGAACGATTGAGTTTAGCGAATTTTTCGAGATTTTTCGAGATTTTCTGCGATTTTTTGTGAGAAATATAGGTAAAGATTTCTTCTCCTTACGTTACATATTTTTTTACAATATCTATGATTTTTATTTCTATTTATTATATCTATCTATTTCTGTTTACTTTAATCGTCGATAGGATTAGTGTTAAAGAAATGAATCTTGAGAGAATTTCAAAAATAATACAATAAACCATATGAAAATTCATGTTAGTGTTCCGAGGAAAATGGAAATCTCTTAACACTAAAACTATCAAAGCGGTCAAAATAACCGGCGTGTAATTTCTCATAGATTCTATATAAATTTAGAACGATTGAGTTTAGCGAATTTTTCGAGATTTTTCGAGATTTTCTGCGATTTTTTGTGAGAAATATAGGTAAAGATTTCTTCTCCTTACGTTACATATTTTTTTACAATATCTATGATTTTTATTTCTATTTATTATATCTATCTATTTCTGTTTACTTTAATCGTCGATAGGATTAGTGTTAAAGAAATGAATCTTGAGAGAATTTCAAAAATAATACAATAAACCATATGAAAATTCATGTTAGTGTTCCGAGGAAAATGGAAATCTCTTAACACTAAAACTATCAAAGCGGTCAAAATAACCGGCGTGTAATTTCTCATAGATTCTATATAAATTTAGAACGATTGAGTTTAGCGAATTTTTCGAGATTTTTCGAGATTTTCTGCGATTTTTTGTGAGAAATATAGGTAAAGATTTCTTCTCCTTACGTTACATATTTTTTTACAATATCTATGATTTTTATTTCTATTTATTATATCTATCTATTTCTGTTTACTTTAATCGTCGATAGGATTAGTGTTAAAGAAATGAATCTTGAGAGAATTTCAAAAATAATACAATAAACCATATGAAAATTCATGTTAGTGTTCCGAGGAAAATGGAAATCTCTTAACACTAAAACTATCAAAGCGGTCAAAATAACCGGCGTGTAATTTCTCATAGATTCTATATAAATTTAGAACGATTGAGTTTAGCGAATTTTTCGAGATTTTTCGAGATTTTCTGCGATTTTTTGTGAGAAATATAGGTAAAGATTTCTTCTCCTTACGTTACATATTTTTTTACAATATCTATGATTTTTATTTCTATTTATTATATCTATCTATTTCTGTTTACTTTAATCGTCGATAGGATTAGTGTTAAAGAAATGAATCTTGAGAGAATTTCAAAAATAATACAATAAACCATATGAAAATTCATGTTAGTGTTCCGAGGAAAATGGAAATCTCTTAACACTAAAACTATCAAAGCGGTCAAAATAACCGGCGTGTAATTTCTCATAGATTCTATATAAATTTAGAACGATTGAGTTTAGCGAATTTTTCGAGATTTTTCGAGATTTTCTGCGATTTTTTGTGAGAAATATAGGTAAAGATTTCTTCTCCTTACGTTACATATTTTTTTACAATATCTATGATTTTTATTTCTATTTATTATATCTATCTATTTCTGTTTACTTTAATCGTCGATAGGATTAGTGTTAAAGAAATGAATCTTGAGAGAATTTCAAAAATAATACAATAAACCATATGAAAATTCATGTTAGTGTTCCGAGGAAAATGGAAATCTCTTAACACTAAAACTATCAAAGCGGTCAAAATAACCGGCGTGTAATTTCTCATAGATTCTATATAAATTTAGAACGATTGAGTTTAGCGAATTTTTCGAGATTTTTCGAGATTTTCTGCGATTTTTTGTGAGAAATATAGGTAAAGATTTCTTCTCCTTACGTTACATATTTTTTTACAATATCTATGATTTTTATTTCTATTTATTATATCTATCTATTTCTGTTTACTTTAATCGTCGATAGGATTAGTGTTAAAGAAATGAATCTTGAGAGAATTTCAAAAATAATACAATAAACCATATGAAAATTCATGTTAGTGTTCCGAGGAAAATGGAAATCTCTTAACACTAAAACTATCAAAGCGGTCAAAATAACCGGCGTGTAATTTCTCATAGATTCTATATAAATTTAGAACGATTGAGTTTAGCGAATTTTTCGAGATTTTTCGAGATTTTCTGCGATTTTTTGTGAGAAATATAGGTAAAGATTTCTTCTCCTTACGTTACATATTTTTTTACAATATCTATGATTTTTATTTCTATTTATTATATCTATCTATTTCTGTTTACTTTAATCGTCGATAGGATTAGTGTTAAAGAAATGAATCTTGAGAGAATTTCAAAAATAATACAATAAACCATATGAAAATTCATGTTAGTGTTCCGAGGAAAATGGAAATCTCTTAACACTAAAACTATCAAAGCGGTCAAAATAACCGGCGTGTAATTTCTCATAGATTCTATATAAATTTAGAACGATTGAGTTTAGCGAATTTTTCGAGATTTTTCGAGATTTTCTGCGATTTTTTGTGAGAAATATAGGTAAAGATTTCTTCTCCTTACGTTACATATTTTTTTACAATATCTATGATTTTTATTTCTATTTATTATATCTATCTATTTCTGTTTACTTTAATCGTCGATAGGATTAGTGTTAAAGAAATGAATCTTGAGAGAATTTCAAAAATAATACAATAAACCATATGAAAATTCATGTTAGTGTCCCGAGGAAAGTGGAAATCTCTTAACACTAAAACTATCAAAGCGATCAAAATGACCGGCGTGTAATTTCTCATAGAAATTATATAAATTTACAACGATTCAGTTTAGGAAATTTTTCGCAATTTTCTGTGAGAAATATAGCTAAAGATTTGTTCTCTTTACGTTACATATTTTTTTACAATACCTATCATTTTTATTTCCTTGGGTACAAATAGGTCTACTTTAATCGTCGGTAG